>PVIC010052675.1:0-12078 GCA_004025085.1 Thryonomys swinderianus | reverse complement strand
TCTTCAGACAACAATAGCTGATGGAGGGTCACTTACAGCACATCATTCTAATGGTGTTCCCTTGTCACATCTCCTCCAGATCTTCTGCCTCTTTTTCTTGTGTTAAAGAACCTTCGTGACTTTATTACTTCCATTTGACCATCCAGTCTTATTTTAAAGTTAGCTAATTAACAGCCTTACCCTAGTCGGTGCATTTGAGGATTGACTCAGAGACATCTCTGGGAGATATTATTCTGCCTACCAAAAGAACACATCCTCTGACCAGAGTTTTCATTATTCCAGAAGGGGATCAGAATATAATCATTTCAGATCAGAGCATTTACTGGTTCACTCAATCCAGGCTATTTGTGTTGAGTTTCTTCACATGTGGGTTTTACTTAGCTCTGTCCAGGATGAGTTGCGTAAAGTTCAATGGGCATTCGCTGCATGTCATAAGACAAAGGGAACCCCTTTTTTTCATATTTCAGGGTCTTCTTATCTATCATCTATTGGCAGCTGGTTAGGTAAAGGTGTGCACATGTGCTTCCTAAGTGCAACAAACAAAAATTCTTGTAAAAGCCGTCTAGAGAAACCCTTAAGAAAAGAAATATGTAGCAATAAGAAATGTTTTGCCAAAACATAAAATTCCTAACAACAAATCCAATTTTAAGAAGTAATTTGAACAAATAGCTATTCTACAGTATGTAGGTCTTGTTTAATTCCTTATATGCTGTTCTCCCCTCAGAATGCGTGTAGTTAATTGTATGTATGCATATTCTGAACTGTGCACTTCCAATATACACTTCGTTATAGAAGTGTGGAAAAATCTGTTCTAAGTTAAATTTAAATCTTCATTTTAAGAGGTAGAAAACCATATAAATAATAGTATAGTTTAAAAATTACTGAGGTCCAATCTTAGGTACATATACTAGTCTTATTATCGATGGCTCAGATGTTTATAAGTAAACAGATTTCTAGGATTTTCTGAATTGTAAGATATTTGCCTTTGTTGTCTATGTTCACAGTTTAGGCTCTTAAAATGTCATTTATTTATTTATTTATTCTTTTTTTTTTTTTTTTTGAGACAGGGTCTCGCTTTGTAGTTCAGCTGGCTCTGAGCTCACTACATAGCCTAGGCAAGCCTTGAACTCAGCAATCCTCCTGTCTCTGCCTCCCGAGTGCTGGGATTACAGGCATGAGCCACCACACCCAGCGAAATGTCATTTATTTTTATCATACCTTTCTATTTTTAAAAAATCTTAAACATCTTCAAGGGAACTTCTTAATTAGTTAACACAGTTGCTCCTCATCACCTTCGAACTCCAATCTAAAGTCTTCTGAAGTTTAACTAAGTTTCTCCTCCATCCCAAATATTTTACTATTTCTAGTCTCTACTGAAACAAATCCATTTTGTTCTGTTAAAGCATAATCTCCCATATGCCTAGTCTGAGCCATCATCTGATGGCATATTAAAACTAACCCTCGGGCCGGGGATTTAACTCAGTGGTTCAGGCACCTGCCTCACAAACACAAGGTCCCAAGTTCAATCCCAGATACCAAAAACCAAAAAGAAATTAGAACATCGCCCTGAGAAGACCATAAATACATCTGATTTATCATTTGCTTTTTCTCTTTTCCTCCCACTTATTATAAATTTTAAAGATGTGTTTATTTTAATCATTTAAAACCACAAATCCCATGGGGGCAAGTATTGTATCATTTTTTTATATTCTATGACCTTTGAACAATTGTGTGCAGACAATGTTGAAGTGCTTAATTAACAAATGAATCAGGGCTACCACTTTTTTTCTTAAATGTCACATAATTTTACCCAGCTAAAAATATTTTTCTGTGGTCTTAGCATTTTGCATGTGACATGGCATCTGCTCTGAAAGAAACAATAGAATTAGACCTCTCAACTGCTATTTTGAGTAAATTACTTTGACACTGTAAAATCTTTTGTTAAAATGCAAGAGATCATTATTCTTTTTTTCCTTAATGCCCTTATGAATAAAAATGCAGTATACTTACAATAAAAAATTATCATTGAACTGTCTAGTGAGGTTGATATGTGGAGTCATTTTAGTAATATATTAATCCTTTCAGGATTCTACCATAATTTTTTAACCAAGTAATTTAGGCACTGATATTCTGACCATAATTTGTCCTTCATACTCTGTCCTTTTGAAGAACAAATACATAACCATGTCCTGTCCTATTTAAATAAAGACAGAACAATGTTGATGCCTTAATAACAGGTTATCTGATCAGTCCCTGGGAAGCCTGGCACAGTAGATTAAGAGTTGCCCCAATATTTTAACATCTCAGTTGCAGATCATCAATTTAAACACCAGTAAATTGATTTAAAATGTTTAACTCCATCTGTAGCTTACATGAAATCCTGTGTTTAGTCCCTAGGACATAATGCCAATTTTTCCTCCAAGTTTCTTTTCCTGGCCACCCTTCCTAGAATAGCATTCGCTCTTCATTGTTTCCTTTTCCTCTATCTGTATTTCTTTGTCTCAGTGATAAACTGCTTAACTTATGCCATAGTTGCTATTTTTGCCCCCTTTTATCACATCATCTTCTTAGACCTTGAGGTGATCTTCCATTTCCTTGTCACACTATTTTCACATGAAAATACATTAAAAGACTACTGATACCTATCCCAGACTTGTCCTCTATTATATATTATATTATATTATATTATATTATATTATATTATATTATATTATATTATATTAAAAAGAAATGGAGTGTTGCTGGGTGTGGTGGCTTATGCCTGTAATCCCAGGACTCAGCGGGCAGAGGTAGGAGGATTGCTGAGTTCGAGGCTTGCCTGGGCTACATAGTGAGCTCAGGGCCAGCCTGAACTACAAACCGAGACCCTGTCTCAAAAAAGAAAGAAAGAAGAAAGGAAGGAAGGAAGGAAGGAAGGAAGAAAGAAAGAAAGAAAGAAAGAAAGAAAGAAAGAAAGAAAGAAAGAAAGAAAGAAAGAAAGAAAGAAAGAAATGGAGTATGTAAGTTCCCAGACTACCACATATATAGGTCTTTCATTTAAATGTTGACAATCAGCCTCATGTAGGACTAATAAGCCTGTTTCACAGATAAGGAAATTAAGGTTTAGGGCAGATTTGAAAGAAAACATATCTAGTTGCATAGATGCGAACTAAAGTAAACTTTTCTAAAATTTGTATTTATTCCATTATATCACAAACCCATCAGGTGTTCACTCTTACAGCCACAATAGTAAAGTCGGTTGCTTTGGATCACAGCACCTGCTACAAGGAAAAACAAATTGAAACCTTATTTTACAGAGCGGGACAGGTTAATCCAGATGAGATGCCTGCAGTACATACTGTATTGTTCCCTACCCTATAGTCAAAATGTATACATGATTGCCCTGAAATCCATATCAGAAACAGAACGCTTGTTTTCAAAATAATCATGAAAAGTTAGAATAAAAACTATGTATGTTATGTTTAATTATTTATTCTATATTCACCTCTATATTAACATCTGCTTAAACCTATCGAAGGACTAGATGTTAAGCTCGGTACTATCTGCCTAACATGTACAAGACCTTGAGTTCTATCCCAAGCACCACCACAAAACGACAGCACAGAAGCAAGCAAGGAACTATTATTAACGTTATTGTGAAATCAACGGAAGATATAGATGTAGAAAAGTGAAAACACTGGAATTTTTATGGTAAATGTTTATGCTATACACAGGCAAAGGGATTTTGGCTTAGCAAAGCCTTGCAGGAGTCTTCTAACCACTATCCTGGCCTGCATTCTGGGATGGAATGAGAAGAACTGACCTGGGAGAGCTTTCTGGATAACTTTGAAATGGTTCTGGTTCAGAATGTTTGAGATTCATTCATGACATTCTTAGTGAGTTTGTTGCCCCAGAAAAGATACTTGAGCCCACTGATAGCAACAGGGTAAACACCCTAGAATCTCACTTCATTCCCAGCCTAAAGAGGCCCAAAAACATAGTACTAGGGAAACTAACCCTCATTTATAATTTTTACTTGAAGCCTTTAACTGTAAAAGCAAGCAACATAATTACACCAACATTTCTTGAATATTCAGTGTCATTTTTACATGCACTATAGTCAAAGTCCTATTGGCTGTGCAAGGTGGATATTGTGATTTTCTTGAGGCAAAATAATTAGCATATTAGCAACTACTACTTTAACCTTGTCCTCTCTAACTCCAAAATGCTACTTATCTTCTCATCAATTCTTTCATTCATTAAACATGGATTTATTTAATTCCTATTATACAGCAGAAACTATTGGACCTGTTGAGTAATGTGAAGTTGCTATGTTGGGGATTGCAGTTAGGTGGAAAGTAAATAAACCAATATGTAAACAATATGTGTAACATAGCATTGATACAGTATAAGCAATATGCCCATTCTGAAATAAAAACAAAACAGAGAAATGAGAATTTTGTAATTAGGTCAGAGAAATATTCTAAGGCTGGGATGTTTAAGAAGGGCTCAGAATTGATATGTCAAATTTTTCTTAAAGAATTAGAATGGGGGGTAGGGATAAGTAAAGAAGGGAAAGAAAAAATTTGATGGTAAAAAGAGGAAACATAGCTTATGTATATAAGGAGTGGAGAGCTGTAGAGTGGGCAGGGGAATGGGAAAAAATGAGAATTAAATCACGTCATGTACTGGTACAAATTCCCAATGTCCCTTGTGATGATGATGATGATGTGAATATAAAATGTACTAATAAAATCAGTTTTAAAAAGTAGACCAAAGAATCCAGGTCTTATGATGTCTACATATCCAATAATATAGCCTGCTCTCTATAGATTTATTTAAATTTGCCTTAAAATTACATTATTTAATTTATATTCTTTCAGGACAAGTTTGTAGAGACCATTCTGTATATGGGACCTAGAGGTGGTGCTGGAATTATTAATATAATAAAATAATTCCTCCCCTCAAGTGAAGCCACTAAACAGACTATTCACTTCTAATTTTTTAAAACATAAAATACATTCATGATTTTTTCAAAACATAAAATTCACTCAGTAAGACTGAATGAGACCTTTTTATACTTTAATTCCAAATATTATGTGAGATACTGAAAATACAGCATGAGAAGATATGTCCAAGAGAAAAGGGAATCTGAAGACAGAACATTTCTCAGAGCAAGAGACATATGAAGTTGTTTTTAAACAATGAGGAATTCCCACACAGCAACTCAGAGGCTCATTTAGATAAAAGAACTGACAAATAAGAAAGCAGGGGCTAATACTGAGCATCACTATGTGTAGGAACAATTAAAAGATCTGGCAGGAGACAAGAAAGGCAGTGGTTGAAAATGGAACCAGAATAAGAAGTGGAACTAGTGTCTGAAAGATACGGCATTCAAAGCACAAATACAGCCATCTGGAAACACAAAAAACCTAGAATACCAAAAGCAATTCTAAGCAACCATGACATGGCAGGGGGTATTACAATCCCCAATTTAAAACTCTACTATAAAGCCGCTGTGATAAAAACTGTATAGTACTGGCAAAGTAACAGACCTGAGGACCAGTGGAATAGATTAGAAGACCCAGAAACAACTCCGGATACACTAAGCCACCTTATCTTTGACAAAGGAGCCAAACATCTCCAATGGAAGAAAGACAGCCTCTTTAACAAATGGTGCTGGGAAAACTGGGCTTTAGCCTGCCAAAAGCTAAAGCTAGGCCTATCTCTTTCACCATGCACAAAACTAAACTCACAGTGGATACAAGACTTAAACATTAAAACAGAAACAATAAACCTGCTGGAAAACAGGCTAGGTAAAACTCTTGGAGACATTGGCTTAGGCAGAGACTTTATGAATAAAACCTCTATAGCACAAGAACTAGCAGAAAGAATCAATAAATGGGATCTCATTCTACTGAAAAGCTTCTGCACAGCAAAAGAAGTCACTGGCACTGCTAAAAGATGACCAACAACATGGGAAAAAATCTTTACTAGCTGTGTATCAGACAAAGGGCTATTATCTACAATATATAAAGAACTCAAACAGATCAGCCTCCCCAAGTTTAAAGACCCAATTCAAAAATGGGCATCTGAAATGAACAGACACTTCTCAGAGACAGAAGTCAAAGCAGCCAAGAAACATATGAAGAAATGTTCAACATTACTGGTCATTTGAGAGATGCAAATGAAAACAACACTGAGATTTTATCTCACTCCACAAAGAATGGCCATGATCACAAAATCAACCAACAATAAATGCTGGCGTGGCTGTGGGGAGAAAGAAACCCTTCTCCACTGTTGGTGGGATTGCAGACTTGTGCAACCATTGTGGAGATCCGTGTGGAGATTTCTCAGAAAACTAGGACTAGGGGTCCCATTTGACCCGGCTATCTCCCTGCTAGGAATATACCCAAAAGAATTTTAAAAATCACATTGGAAACATAGATGTACACCCTTGTTCATAGCAGCTCAGTTCGCGATAGCTCAATCTTGGAAACAACCCAAATGTCCATCAACTGGAGAGTGTATAAAGAAGATGTGTTTTTTTTTATAAAACGGAGTATTACTCTGCCATAAAGAATGACAAGATCGATCCATTTAGGTACAAATGGAGACACCTGGAGGTTATACTAATAAGTGAAATCAATAGATCACAGATAGACAAATCCCGGATCTTCTCTTTGGCATGAACACCTGTAGATGCAAATGAGCTCTAGAAAGTATGACAGCTTTTATAGAGTGGGAAATTTCCATAGGAAACTTGGTGTGGGAATGTGATGAGGGGATGGAATAAATATGATGCAGAAAGAAAATAAAAGGGCATGTATAAAGGGGGTGAGGAGGTGTGGGTGGGTAGGGATATGGGTAAAAATGAGAATTAACTTGTGGCATATACTGGCACAAATTCCCCAATGTTATACGTGATTCTGAGATGTATATAAATTGTACCAATAAAGAATTCAATTAAAAAAAAAGAATTTTGAGATGAAGAGAGACTACTGGGTTGTACAAATCTAGTCACATAAAGAGATGCAACAGGAGGAGCATTCAGTTGTTACTATTTTTTTTTTCTTTTGAGACAGGGTCGTGCTCTGTAGTTCAGGCTGGCCCTGAGCTCACCAGGTAGCCCAGGCAAGCGTCAAGCTCACAGCAGTCCTCCTGCCTCTGACTCCTGAGTGCAGGGATGACAGGCAGGAGGCACCGTGCCCAGTTTTGTGCTGTGTGATACTGATTGCTAGTGAGTGTGTGTCACCATGGCTGCTACTGTTGTCTGTGTTTACCTGGGATCGAACTCAGGACATTGCTCGTGCATGGCAGATGCCAAAACCACTGAGTTAAATCCCCGGCCCTGTTACTATTATTCTTGATATATCAGTTTGAGAAACTGAAAAGTTAAGTCCTAAAGTAGACACCGTAAAATAGAAAATATCTTAAGGGAAATGAGGGGTAGGGGTAAATAATGAGTGAAAAGAAAAAACTGCGATGGTAAAAAAACAGGGAAACAAAGTTATGTACATTGGGAGAGGAGGGTTGTAGGTTGAGTAGGGGAATGGGAAAAAATAAAAAGTAAGTCATGTCATATACTGGTACAAATTCACAATGCTGAGTGTGGATCACGAATATATAAAATGTACCTATATCACAATAAAAATATTTAAAAATAATTTTAAAAAGAAACATCTATCAGATTAATAAAGCACATCTCTGGGAGTACACCATGCAAGTATGATTTGGGGTACTATATGTGGTTCTTTGTCCATTCTTCTCTGATATGGTGCCCCTGCAAGTCTTCCTAGCTCCCACAAACTAAGCATATTCTCACACTCAACACGATGTTTCTCCATAAACTGAATCCCTTGCAACCATGAGCCAAATTAAACCTCTCCATCTTTAAGCTATGACACTAGATGTTGCACTTGAGTAAAGAAAAGCTGATTAAAATACCAACTGGTGCCGGGCGTGGTGGCTCACGCCTGTAATCCCAGCACTTGGGAGGCAGAGACAGGAGGATTGCTGAATTCAAGGCCTGCCTGGGCTATAGAGTGAGCTCAGGGCCAGCCTGAACTACAAAGTGAGACCCTGTCTCAAAAAAAAAAAAAAAAAAAAAAAAAAAAGATACCAACTGGTTTAGTAAATGGAGGAGGGAAGTTACAAACCAAGGAATATGAGTAGCTTCCATATGCTGGGAGCAATCCCCTGGCCAACAGAGAGTAAGAAAATGAGGGCTTTGGTCATACAGCCACAGGGAACTGAATGGTGGTACCAAGAACTCAAATGAGCAGAAAGTCAGTTCAGTCTTAGTGTGTAGGAAATAATGCTGCCCAGAGAACACTCTGATTTTAGTGCAGTATAGTTTTAACCTACTAAATTTAGGGTAATTTGTTATAGTAACCATATAAAATTAATACAACATCATGAACAGCTGTGGATGTTTTTTGTTTTGTTTTGTTTTTTGAGACAGGGTCTTGCTTTGTTGTTCAGGCTGGCCCTGAGCTCACCAGGTAGCCCAGGCTAGCATCAAACTCACAGAAATCCTCCTGTCTCTGCCTCCCGAGTGCTGGGATGACAGGCGTGAGCCACCACGCCCGGCACTGTAGTGTGTGGTATTGATTGCTGGTGGGCGTGAGTCACCACACCCAGCAGTGTATGTGGTTACCAGGGATCGAACTCAGGACCTTGCACTTATGAGGCAGGCACCAGAACCACTGAGCTAAATCTCTGGTCCAACTGCGGATATTTTAATACAGCTGGGCTCACAGGTCAGATGGAGATGGGAATTGTAATGAGCAGTAGAGTATGAGTTAGAAAACATTTTTAAGAGAGAAACAGCAGCATTTGATGATGGGGTGTGGTGAAGATGGATGCCCCTAGGATGTAATTGATTTCAAAGTGGAAAAATACATAAATTGCTTAAAATGATTTCATGATTCACATCTGGACTAGCTCTACAGTTATACACGATTTCTACTTTGCATCCACCACTAAGCTGTCTACTTCGGTCTGTCAAATGTTCCTACTTCCTGTACAAACTTGTTTCCCACAGTTTACAAATTTTTACCTGAATTACCTAGAAGACTCAGTCTTAGTGTATCATGAGTTCATAATTTTTTTATGATAACTTGTTTATTTTTATGGAGTGTTTTCACCATCCCTCACTTCCCAAGAAAAATAGCTCTTTCTGTCACCTAGCACCATACACCATCAACCATACTGGTGCCTCTGTTTGACCAGAGTCAATTGTCAATTTTGTAAATGTAGATGTGACTTCCTAAAAGCCTCCCTAAGAAATGTGTTCGGTTTCATGCCATCTCTGAAACATACTTTTTATTTTTATCAATATTCTATTTTTAGGGCTGGAGATTTAGCTCACTGTTTTAGCCTGCCTAAGCAAGCACAAGGTCCTGAGTTCAATCCCCACTAACCACATACAATAATACCGACTCATGTCCACCAGTAATCAGTGCTATACACTGCAATGCAGGGCCTGGTTGATCACGCCTGTAATCCCAGCATTTGGGAGGCAGAAGCAGGAGTACTGCTGTAAGTTTGATGCTAGCCTGGGCTACCTGGTGAGCTCAGGGCCAGCCTGAACAACAAAGCAAGACCCTGTCTCAAAAAAGAAAGAAAAAAAATATATATATACGTATATATACATATATACATATATATGTATATATGTATTCTATCTTTAGACCTTTGAGTCATCACTAAAAGGTTTAAAGTTTTTACACAGAATTTCCATTGATCATACCATTTATCACACCAATATATATATATTTGTTTATTTATTTATATATATTTATATATACCATTTATCACACCAAAATATATATATATATATATATATATATATATATATATATTTGACACCTTGAATCATTTAAGTGCTTAATCATGCCATTCTGTACATTATTTTATTTTTTTGTACTTTTTTCTTTTATGAATTTCTACCAAGGCAAACATTTATAATTAATGCCTCATAACTTAAAATGTGTTATCTACAAAATTATAGTTTAATCCTTATTTTCAGCATTAAGTGTCATTGTTTTTAGAAAGTGTGCTTTGCTAACATCGTTTTTCTAAGCTTATAGTTGAAAATTATCTTTGTTTGGCCTTCCTCAGGCTAACCATATAATCATATAATCAAAAACATCAACATGGCTCTCCTCTGAGTTTCACAGGATGCCCTTTCAGCTGGACAAAGTGATCAAAAGTTATCCAGCAGGGCTAGAACTTCAGATTGATCAGATAATTTCTTCTACATAATTTAATTTGCATCCAAAACATATGACTTCTTAAAAACAGATGAAATTTTGAAATATATATTTTAAAGTACTTTATAATTTTATTGTATTTTATAATAATTACAACTCCTACAAATCTATGATAGTACAGTGAGGTGCCTGCACCCATCATTTAACTTTTCCTAATGGTAACATCTTACATAACTATTATACATTGTCAAAACTATGAAATTAACATTAGAATAGTACAACTAACCGCACTATGGACTTCACGTGAGTTTTGGAAATTTTTACACATCATCTCCTCCTATATTTTGTGTGTTCTGTGAAATTTTATTACTTGCAGAAGTTCAGATGAGCATCACCAAAGTCAGTGTACAGATTTATTCTCTTACACTAAGAAGCTCCTTCATGGTGCCTGTGGTTTTACCTGCATGTTCAACTCCTGGCCAGGTCTGTTCTCCATTAACGTAGTCCTAGCATTTCCAGAATGTTCTATAAGTGTAATCATACAGTATGTAATATTTTGTTGATGGCCTTTTTAATTTAACTTGATCACCTTAATATTCACTCATGTTGCTGTACTTATGTTCACGATTTATTACTTTTTATTGCTGGAATATTTTGTGATGAGGATTACCACAGTATCCATAGGTTGGTCTACTTTTAGCCTGTGACAGTTAAAATTGCTGTCTATATTATCTAGAAGTTTTTGCATGAACGTGAATTTTCATTTCTGTAGAATAAAAGCCCAGGACTTTTGATTATTGGGTTGTATAGTTTAAATGTATATTTAATTTTATAAGAAGCAGCCAAATTTCTAGAACGGCTGTACTGTTTTACATTCTCACCGGTAACTTATGAGATTCATTTCTCTGCATCTTTGCCAATGTTGGCACTGTTAGTATTTTTGTCGTTTTATTTTAAACATCCTAATAGGTGTATAGTGAAAAACATATGAATTGTTAACAGTATTTTTGGAACTCTATAAAATTGAATGAACTCTTTTCAATGAACACAATTTCCTACACTGCAAATAAACATAGTACATAAACGACAGTAGGCTGGATCTTAGCTTTTTATATTTGTAAAAGGAACACAAAATCATGGAAATTTAAGACCATCAAAAACCACAAAACCCAGTTTATGTGGAACAGATGCGATTTTTTAAATCATTGCAGTCCATTTCAGGGAAGAGCAGAAAAGAGATTGTTTATGGTTGCTATCTACCTGAATGACCTGGTTCTCAAAGGTCAAATAATGAGTGTCCTTCAAAAGCCTCAAAGAGTTTAGCAAGCTCAAACTAAAGAACAGTGAGATCAAGGTGGTTATCTTGGACTGAAAACTCAGTGTTATTTTATTTAAAAGCAAAATTAAAAGAGTTGCTTGTGTACTATAAGAAATTTCAGTCAAATGCTATTAATTTGCTGAAGAACATTTAACTACCTAATGAGCTAAAAGTTCATGGTTTTTAACTTTAGTGTTTTTTCTCTTTCAATGATGTTTCTCTGTAAATGTCCAATTTCTCCTTCTCTTGTTTATTTACAAAATTAATGTGTTCATATCAGCTACATAAACATTACAGCATATAGAAGTGTTTCCACTTGCAAAAGATTACACCAAAATTTCAGCGTTAATACTAACAGTACTTCTATAGGATGTAAATACAATGGGTTCTCAAGTTACTACCCCCGACATAGGAACAACTGGGGCTACAACCGGAACTGTAGTTTTAACTTATGAAGACATAACAGAATGAAAGTATAATTTCATGTGGTATAGTTTTTAGCCCTTTTATTGAAACTTTTTTAATGGAATTCTTTATTGGTACAATTTATATATTTCTTTTTTT
>PVIC010052674.1:0-12106 GCA_004025085.1 Thryonomys swinderianus | reverse complement strand
TTTTTTTTTTTTTTGAGACAGGGTCTCACTTTGTAGTTCAGGCTGGCCCTGAGCTCACTATGTAGCCCAGGCAAGCCTCGAACTCAGTAATCCTCCTGTCTCTGCCTCCCGAGTGCTGGTATTACAGGTGTGAGCCACCACACCTGGCGTACTTGTCAATGTTATGAATAAATCAAAGACAATTCTATCTGAAAGTTAGGACAAATATTTGGAAAAGAAAATGGAAAAAGAACAAAGGATGTGAAGCATACTTCATACAGCCACATTCCTATTTGTAAATTATAGGCCTATTTGTAAATTAAGAAAAATCTTCTATCCTACTGAGTCTATCAATTTGTAGAACGTATTTAAAAGCTCCAAAACCTGCCAGGGCGTGGCTGGGCATGCCTATAATTCCAACAACAGGGAGGCAGAGGCAGGAGAATTTGTCTCAAATTCAAGGACATCCTGGGCTACACAGTGAGTTCAGGGCCAACCTGAAATATAAAGCGAGTTCCTGGCTCAAAAAGCCAAACAACAACAAACCCTAAAAGCTCCAAAACCTACTTGTTCTTACATTTCTTTTCTAAGCGAAGGCCAACATTAAAAACTACAGAATTCATTCTAGGTTCAAATATAGATAATGTAACACATAGAACTCTGACTTCCAATATACTATTTTTCCATTTCCTTTTAACAGAAGATCCAAATATACTCTCTTCAGCTAAACCTTTCTGTATAGCACTTTCAAAGTCCCTATAAGAGTGACAATATACTCCCTACCCACTGACAGCTTGTTAAAAGTGGAAGGTAAAAGATACTAATTACAGTGAATGTTTAGCTCATCAGGTAAATGCTATAGTGTACTTCATATTGATAAACAGACTACTAACCTGTAGACTTTAATGAGTAAAGCAACATCAAATCCAGTTGTGTTTACTATGATCCAAAAGAAGACTACATTAAAAAATTAAACTCAAGTACCACAGAATGTAGCTTACCAATGATTCCCTGGGTGTGTGTCTGTACAGAGACAGAGCTGTGGGTCTTACCAGCCACACATTAAAATCTATAAATTTCATTGCATGTAAATTACACTTTCATTTTTTAAACATCCCATTAGACCAGCATCAGTTCAAACTGTTAATATCGGTCACCCAAAAAGACCCATCTGAGATTGTAATAGGAATAGAAAACAGTAAAAGCTACAAAGTATTCATATAACTCTAAAAAATGTCTTTGAAATTCACCTACTGATTCATTTTGCAGTACTGAGAACTCAAGGAGTACTAGGCTACATCTCTAGATCATTTTTCCTTCTTTATTTTATTAAGACAAGGTCTTGCTAAATTGCCAGGGTGGCCTCAAACTCAAGTGGGCACCATGACTGATTTAAAAAAATCAACTGGCCAGGCGTGGTGGCTCACGCCTGTAATTCCAGCACGCGGGAGGCAGAGGCAGGAGGATTGCTGAGTTCGAGGCTTACCTGGGCTACATAGTGAGCTCAGAGCCAGCCTGAACTATAAAGCGAGACCCTATCTCAAAAAAAAAAAAAAAAAATCATCTCGTATCATTTGCTTCAAATTCTAGTTTTGCTTTTAAAGCCAGGAGTTGAGAAGGGAAAAAAAGGGTTGCTGGGAAAGGAAACCATGGTGTCCCACACCCTGAGTATGTGTTCCACTGCTGGGCCACAGCCCAGCCTGGCTTTGTGCATGTTCAGACAGGGTGCTGGGATTCACAGATTTCTGGAGAGTAAATGACCTTCCTGAATACTGAAAACTCATGAGAAAACCTTAATTCTTCAAATACCACTTAAATATACTTATAATGACTGAAAACAAGGAAGTGAAAACCCATACACTTTATATAGGTTCTCAAGTATTTACTACAAATAAGATACAAATTAATAATTCTCAACAAAAATTGTCCTACAATCCAAACAGGAGGATTCAGAAGGGAGAAGTATACCCTAAATCATAAATATCTAGCTGAACAATACAAATATATCACTCCCCTTTGAGTTTCAGTTTGTTTTATTTTGCAGTGTTCAGGACTGATTCCAGGGCCTCCTAATTTCAGGAAAGTGCTTTACTACTAAGCTACATCCCTAGCCTAGGTTACTTACATTTATGTAAGAGCATTTTAGCTTCTCTGTATGAGTTTATGTGCCTCAGCATAAAGAAAATAGGCTTCTTCCAGCAACAAATGGTAAGATGCAGTATATGTAAGCAGGCAGGATGGACTCGGACTTAAAAATTAATAATGGCTTTTAGAAAACTGGTAATTAAGAACTCTAGTACTACCTCTGGGACTCAACAGTCTAATCTGTAATGTATGATGAAGAGGAGAAATTTGGCTCCATACAGCTCTCAAGTTTGGTACAGCTCAAAAAAAAAAAAAACCTACTTAGCAATATTCCATAAGATAGTAATATAAAACATCTTTAGTACATCATAAAGTCAGTTATACTTTGAGTCAAAAATAATAATTTCTTGGGCCTGAGATTTAACTCAGTGGTCCCAGTGCCTGCCTAGCAAACCTTAAGTCCTGTTTGATTCAAAGTAAACAAATACAACAATACCGGGCATGGTGACTCACACCCACCAGCAAACAGTACCACATACTACAGTGCTGGGTGTGGTGGGAGCTCACACCTGTAATCCCAGTACTTGGAAGGCAGAGGCCGGATTGCTGATTGCTGAGTTCGAGGCTTGCCTGGGCTACACAGTGAGTTCAGGGCCAGCTTCAACAACAAAGCAAGACCTTGTCTCAAAAAATTAAAAAAATAAATTTCTTGTACATCTGGCCCTCAAAAGTACTGAATTTGTATCTCATTGAATTAAGCCATTTTGGTTCTCTGATAACAGTATTATAAACTTATTTGTGGGATATATGTTCAGTGCCAAAAAGACAAAATTTAAAATGCTCTTAACAGTGAAGATTAATGATTAAGTAGTACTTCATTCATTAACTTATGGAATATCTGACATTCATTGGGGAAGGGACAAAAAAACATAGTCAAGGCCACAACTGAGGGTATGTGTACTTGCCATCCAATTCCAACACTTTGAAGACTCAGAAAGAAGGATTATGAGCTTAAAAATCAACCTGACCAGCAAAAAGATCCTGTCTGGGGCCCGAGATTTAGCTCAGTGGTTCCAGAGCCTGCCTCACAAGCCAAGGTCCTGAGTTCGATCAGGTAACCACATACAATGCTGGGTGTGGTGACTCATGCCCACCAGCAATCATTACCACATATTACAGTGTCGGGCATGGTGCTCACACCTGTAATCCCAGCACTGGGAGGCAGAGACAGGAGGATTGCTGAGTTCGAGGCTTGCCTGGGCTACATAGTGAGCTGAGGGCCAGCCTGAACTACAAAGCAAGACCCTGTCTCAAAAAAAAAAGATCCTGTCTCAAAAATGAAACAAACCACCCAAAGTTTTCTGTTTACTATCTCAAAAGAATTAGGAAATCAGGGCCAGAGGATTAGCTCAGTGGTTCCGGTGCCTGCCTCACAAGCGCAAGGTCCTGAGTTCATCCGGTAACCACATATAATGCTGGGCCTGGAGACTCACACCCACCAGCCATCAATACCACATACCACAGTGCCGGGCGTGGTGGCTCACACCTGTAATCCCAGCACTCGGGAGGCAGAGACAAGAGGATTGCTGAGTTCACGGCTTGCCTGGGCTCCATAGTGAGCTCAGGGCCAGCCTGAACTACAAAGCGAGAACCCGTCTCACAAAAAAAAAAAAAAAAAAAAAAGAATTACGAAATCATTGTATCAGTACTTTTTTATTTTACAGATGAAGAAACTGACAGGCTGAAGGAGGTTAAGAAACTTAGTCTGGATCACTAGTCAGTAATACTTGGCAGATCTTGAGCTCAAATTTAACTTAATTGCCTACATAAACTCATTTAGTATAACAATTTCTTTAAATTCTGTATTTTAAAAAAAGAAAGTTGTAACAGAAACAGTATCTCTAGGTGAGCTTCCAGATGTCAATTCATAAGGTGCAAGGATTTAGTTCCTTAAAATACCAAGGCACGGGATACCACCCTTTTATCATTGCTCCTGCACTGGATACTAGGCTGCTACCTAACATTAGGTCCCTCAAATTACAGAGGAAGAACCTGATTAGACAGGTCAGCTATGTAGGCCAGATAATTTTGAGCCCTGGCATTAGGATATCCCAAAGTACAGTACCTTATAAAAAAAAATCCTACAGCTGGGTGTGATGGCTCACGCCTGTAATCCCAGCACTTGGGAGATAGAGACAGGAGGATTGCTGAGTTTGAGGCTTGCCTGGGCTACCTATGGCCAGGGCTCAGGGCCAGCCTGACCTACAAAGTGAGACCCTGTCTCAAAAAAAAAAAAATAAACAAAACTAAACAAACAAGGCTGGAGATTTAGCTCAGTGGTTCCAGTGCCTGCCTAGCAAGCACAAGGTCCCTGATTCAATCCTCAGTAACCACACAGCACAGTGCGCCGGGCGTGGTGGCTCACATCTGTAATCCCAGCACTTGGGAGGCAAAGGCAGGAGGACTGCTGAGTTCGAGGCTTGCCTGGCCCACATAGTGAACTCAGGGCCAGCCTGAACTACAAAGCGAGACCCTGTCTCAAAAAAAAAAAAAAAAAAAAAAAAAAAAAAAAAAAAAAAAAAAAAAAAAAAAAAAAAAAAAAAAAAAAAAAAAAAAAAAAAAAAAAAAAAAAAAAAAAAAAAAAAAAAAAAAAAAAAAAAAAAAAAAAAAAAAGCCTAAACAAACAACCTAGTTCAATGTGAATAAACACTTGGGAAAGTTTATTCTACATATAGGTGATACAGAAATAAAAAGGAACTAAGTAAGAAGACAGGAAGACAGTTTGGCATCCAGATAACCTCAAGTAAAACTTTCTCGAAAACTGCCCTTTCACACTTCATTTTAAAACCAAAGAACCAACTTTCTTCCTATGTACCTGATCCCTACCATTCCAGAAATAATCGCATGTTTTCCCCACCCTTATCTAATTACATTCTGCCCTAGAGACTACTCCCAGAAGCCACACACTATTCTTGGATGCCCTCCCAAACCAGTTCACCAAGCTTTCTTCCTCAGAGCCAGATCCTGAAATCCCATCTCCTGTCCCAAACAAGCCCTAAATTGAAAGCCAGGTTAATATATTCACCCTCCACCCAACAGACAGTTTCTAACTACCATAACTCTCTCTGCACTCACCATCTTATAATAGGCACCTATTAGTCTGCTGCAAGTTAATTTCATCTATCTACGTGCTTGTTCAGTATATTACTCATTGCCCTCTCTGGTCTATATTGGTGTTGTCCTGAAATAAAAACTATCAGATAAGAGTATGTTCCTAACTTGGGCTAAGCCCTGAAAAAACCAGATATTTGCTTTTTTGAAAATTATCTCAAATACTTGAAAGCCAACTTAACTTGTGAATTTCATAATATCTCTCAACATAGATTAATCTCAAAAGCACTATATGTATGACTGTTAAGAAATGTTGGGAAAAAAAACCTATAGTAAATGGGAGGGGCTTGTTTCCCTACACAGCAAGTTTTTTTATTGATGGGAATCACTGAAATGCTCAAATCTGGATCATCTCAAATTAATCCCTGCTGCATAAATTTGGACTTCTCTTCCAAATTATCAATTATAACCAGTAGTACACTTTACCATTCAACTTTCCCATTAGAAATGTGTATTTTAAAAAAAATTTCCAAAGTACATTGTCATTTTGCTTATTTTCACTTCAGAAACAACACAGCAAATACAATACTTGGGACTTGAGAAGAGAAATGAAAACAGAAGAGGATACAGTAACATCCCACTTAATTCTCAAGCATCTTGGATCTTTAAAATAGGTTTTGAACAACGTTTTAATCTATCTTGGGAAAGAGGTTCTTTCAAAATAAAGTATTCAAAATAGTTTAATCTTTTGTTTTGCTTTTTTGAGGCAGGGTATCACTCTAGTTCAGGCTGGCCTTGAAATCCCATCAACAACCTCCCTCCTCAGCCTCCCAAGTGGTAGGATCACAGGTTTGTGCTCCACTAGGCCTTGTTCAGTTTAACCATTTGCAAGAAAAGAGCATTTCTTTTTAATCACCTTTTCACACTGCTATTATGTTTCTATTTGAACTCGTCAATATCCAGCCCCACAAAATGTTACAATTTCTATGATGTTAAGTTCTGTGGATAAAACGACTCAACAGGTTAAAATTACTTACTAAACTGCGGTCAAGTTTAAAACAGCTGACCTGAGTACATTTCAACGTAACCAGTAAGCTCAAAACTGCATTTGCCACTACCCATTAAAACTTAGTACAAATTAATATAACCCATTTTTGTTCAAGAAAAGGATAATTAACATTTTTGAGAGAATAGGAAGGACTTTAAAAACAATTCCTGGTTCCATCTGCTGCAGAAATCACAAACGTTAACTGTCATCTCCTTCCTTGATCCCCACCGCCTGCGGAAGCTTTATTCTTGGCTTCCCACGAGGTTAATGCACTCAAAGCTGCTAAAGGAAGACGCAAGGAAACATAACTCGTAAACTGAGAAAAGGGCAGGAATATGGGATTGAGTCACGTCGTTCCGCCATTTTCTAAGCGGAGGAGGAAGACATGTTGGAACAAAAACACAACAAAAGAGCAGCCATTTCCCAAACCAGCTCCAATAGTAACCCGAACTGGCTGAGCCCGGTCACTTGAGCACCTATAAATCCACTTCTCTGGACAAACCTAAGAACATCAGAGGTGCCGCGGTTAAAATAATAATAATAATCTTTCCGCGTAGGGATCTACAACGACCTGGACGCTCAGCTGCAAAAGAAACCTCGGGGAGAGGGGAAAAACGAGCTAAAAACAACCGAATGTAATACGATGAAATTTTCAACTAAGTTGCAAACTCAAATTTACCTAGTGATTAGGATGACTAATGCTGACAGGAAACCACCGGCTGGAGGGAACTACAGTACAGTAACTTGACACCAAGACCCGTTCAGGCTGGTCCCCATTTCCCCGTTCCTGGCTCCCGAGGCCACCTACGTGCGAACGCGATCTTACCGTATGTGGGGGATGCCGACCCCACCTTGGAGAATCTTATAGAGTTTGCTCTCGTACAGCAGCTGGGGATGCCTGGCCTTCTGAGACTCTAGCTTTACTGCCACTTCCTGCAGGGGAGAGAGGGGAGGATGGCATCAACATCCCTACGGATTCAATGTCACCTGGGAAAGAAGGGGACATTAGCAAAGCTCCACGTCTTGACAAGGAGCGAGTTGAGGGCTGGGAAGAGAAAGCCCTCTATTACAAAAGCAAGGCAGCCAGCCCCAAAGGCCTCTTCAGGGGGTAGTGACGAAATCCACACGTCCTCTAAACCTAAAATGAAGGCAAACAATTCAGCCAGAAACGTAGAGATCTGGGGGACCTAGGCGATCGGAAGCTGTCCAAATTGGAGTAAGAATCCCAATAGAATTAAATATAAATTAGCAGAGGCATCGCAGAGTTTTGCTCCTCTCGCCTTAATAGTTGAAACATTTTTCTTTTTGGCCAAAGGATGTCTTAGGCACATTTTTAACAAGCTGAAAAACTTCACAGTTGACTCAACCTCCCTGCCGGCTTCTTTCCCTTTTAGGGAAAGAGAGCGGGGGAGGATGGCTCCGGTCTCCCCCGGTGAGCTTGCGGGTGGGAAGCGACCGAACAGCTCCGGGGCGAGGAAGGGGGCGAGGGAGACGACGTGCCACCCAAACCCTACCCCGGTTGTTACCTCGCCGTTGGTGATGTTAATCGCCAAGTAAATGTCACCGAAGGAGCCAGACCCGATCTTCCGCACCAGTTTATATTTTCCTCCGACAATGAATTCGGCCTTGGAGCCGCTGCTGCTCGCCATCCTGGGAAACGAAGATGGAGCCTGGGGCCAAGCCCCGACGCCTGTGGGGAGGACGGAGGCCTCTGGGGCTCGTCCACTGAGCGCGGCCAAGAAGGCGGGCGCAGGAACTGGAGAACGAAGGCGTTTCCCAACGCTACGGGGCCCAGAATCGGCCAAGAGAAACTCAATCGCCGTCGCTCAATTTTTTTGGTCAGGCCGCAGTTTGTGAAGCGTTTCTCGCTGTTACTTGGGTTAGGGTACTTGTTTCCGGGCGGCAGCCACTGCTTCGCTTTCTTGGCAACGTCACGGGCTGGAATAATGGCGCAATGAGTTAGGACGGCGATATCGCTGCCACCACTGGCGCCGAGTCCAGCCCGAGGAGACCCCTGTCACTCCGCCGACGCCGCCATCTTGTTACTCCGACTCCTACTAACACAAAATGCCCCCAGTGCCCGGGAGCCGCTTCTTCACAGCGCAGGGCACTCTGGGAAAGGGATAGAGAGCACTAGCCCCGAAGGGTCGACAGCGAGAGGGCGGAACCGAATCCGTGAGAGTGGCGGCCTACGTGCCTAGCGTCACTCCGTCACCACCCAGCTGCGCATGCGCGCTGCGGCGCCCCCTGACTGCGCAGGTGCGGCGCGGCCTCCCTTCACCCCCGCTCCGGTTTTCCTCCACTTCCGATCCTGGCTGTTCCACTGTTGCTGCCTCTTAGTCACTTAGGTCCCGCCCGGTCTCTGTGAAGGCTGCGTGGCTTGGGGCTTGGCGATCGCGTTAGGGAGGGGTCGCCTTCATTTTTGGGGGGTGGGCAGAAACTTCAGGTCTGCTCTACAGCTGGGTATTGAGTTTTAGTCTTTGAGGCGACTTTTAACCTTTGATCTTTCTCCGGGCCACTCCCCGAGGATGGCCTGCTCCGGCGCTGTCTGTTGGGAAGGAGGTTTTCACCTCTAGTGGAGAAGAAGAGAAAAGCAGCCCTGGGGAAAAGGTTGGAAGGAAGGGCTTTGAGCCAGCAGATCCTCGCGGTTAGAACTCCAGTCTCTACAGAGCGTCAGAGACCCTCTTTTTTTATGGGATGGGTGAAGGCGGAAGGCGAGGATTGTGTAGACGCCATGTCTTGGCGTTGTCTCCACACCATATGTCTGATCTTCAAAGAAAAGCCGTAACAGCCGCTTGCTTCAGAAATAATTTTAGTGATAAAAGCAACAGGAAAAATTGACATCGGGTAAAAAAGAAGTGCATGTAATGAAAGTTATTCGAGCCCACCCTTCCAGCACCCCCAGAGTCATATCTTGAAAACTAGTATTAACTCAAATAAGGTAGAAGTGACTGTTAGAAAATAAATGGAAAACGCTTAAACTACACGGCACTTTTCACATTTTTATATATCAAAAATTGATCAAAAAGTTAAAAAAATGTTTTGGAGACAGGGTCCCGCTATGTAGTCAGGCTGGCCTCAAATTCGCAGCGACCCTCCTGCCAGTCTCCTGTGTTGAGAGTACAGGATTCTGACACCAGGCCCCACCATCATCAGTTCTTGCCCCTATTTTCATTTACGAAATTTGATCCGGGAAGATATGGCTTGGTAAATCACAAAAGAAAGCTCTTGGGTGATGTTCTCATCTGTAATGTGAATCTAGCCTCAGCTGTAAAAATTTAAAGGAAACCAAACCCCAAGTATAATAATGGGTTAAAATGGAAATAGAAATAAATGCAGAGTTTTAAGTGCAACTTTGAAAGCTGAAATAGTAATGGGGTTTATCTGGATCATATATTGACCTCGCAGGACTGGAGACTTCCCCTAACTTTAGCATGGAGTTTTGAGTCACAACCGACTAAAATCTAGAGTACCTGACTAGTCAAAGCAGTTATCAGACATTCTTTTTTATGGAGGGAGAGGACTCTAAATCACATGTTAACCAGTTTAAAGGACTCTACCATTACATTCTGCTAAAACATTTTTTTTCTTTAAATAGCTGGGCGTGGTGGCTGTCTCTTGCAATCCCAACACTCTGGGAGTTCGGAGCAGAGAATTTCAAATTTGAGTACATTTTGGGCAATGCCTGTAGGGATTTAGCGAGTCTGTCTCAAAATTTAAAAAATATAAAAATAAAAAATAAATGGCTGGGGATTTGGCTCAATGTGAAGGCCCTGGGAGCCTTCCTAGCACTTGGGAGGAGCTGACAAATTCCTCTACTGGAGGAATTCTCCACAGGAAATGGTGTATACACGAAAAGGATTTTGGTTGTAGTGCTACATTTTTTTTTTTCCAGACAGGGTCTAGCTTTGTAGATCAGGCTGGCCCTGAGGTCATTATGTAACCCAAACTAGCCTCAGACTTTCCATGATCCTCTTGCCTGTACTGATCCTCCTGTTTTTACCTCAGGAGTCCTGTGATTACATGTGTGCATCACCTCAACCAGCAATACAAATTTTTGATTGGTATGGTAGGAAGGGGAAGTATGGAGTAGGTTAATGATTCTCAAGGTTCTGTGGAAATGGATAGGTGCAAATGTAACAAAGTATTCTATAAAGGTAATAGAAAAATGAGACCAGTATGCGATTTTCATCTCTCTAATTTCACATTATTTTTTGTGATTTTTTTCTTGCATATGTATCAATTCAAATGCCTTTTTATAAAGTGATGCTGATGATAGATGTTGATTTTGTTGCTTTTTAAACAAATTTATTTGGTCACCACACCCTGCCATAGAGTCAATTCTTTTTTGTTTTTTTGGTTTTTCTTTTTGGAGACGGGGTCTCGCTTTGTAGTTCAGGCTGGCCCTGAGCTCACTATCACCACGCCTGGCACTGTGGTATGTGGCATTGATTGCTGGTGGGAGTGAGTCACTACGCCCAGCACTGTATGGATCGAACTCAGGACCTTGGGCTTGCAAGGGAGGTGCTGGAACCACTGAGCTAAATCTCCAGCCCCTTTTGTTTGTTTTTTAAAATTTATTTATTTTTTTTTTAATTTTTTTTGAGACAGGGTCTCGCTTTGTAGTTCAGGCTGGCTCTGAGCTCACTATGAGCCCAGGCAAGCCTGGAACTCAGCAGTCCTCCTGCCTCTGCCTCCCGAGTGCTGGGATGACAGGCGTGAGCCACCACGCCCAGTCCTGTGGTATGTGGTATTGATTGTTGGTGGGCGTGAGTCTCCACGCCCAGCATTGTATGTGGTTACCGGGGATCAATCTCAGGACCTTGAGCTTGCGAGGCAGGCGCTGGAACCACTGAGCTAACCCTCTGGCCCTTTTGTTTGTTTTTGAGACAGGGTCTCCTTAGTAGTTCAGACTGGCCCTAAACTCACTATGTAGCCCAGGCCACCTGTGAACTCAGGGCAATCCTCCTGCCTCAGCCTCCCAAGTGTGGGGCATTACAAATGTAAACCGCCACACCCAGCATTGAGGTATATGGAACCAGGGATCCAACTCAGAGCCTTGTCAGGCAGACAGAAGAACCACTGAGCAAAATCCTCAACTTCTCAGTCAATTTTTTTTTTTTTTTGAGACAGGGTGTAGCTTTGCAGTTCAGGCTGGCCCTGAGCTCACTCTGTAGCCCAGGCAAACCTCAAACTCAGCAATCCTCCCGCCTCTGCCTCCTGAGTGCTGGGATTACACGTGTGAACCACCAAACCTGGCATTATGGTATGTAGTACTGATTGCTGTTGGGCATGAGTCACCATGCCTGGTATTGTTTTATGTGGTTACTGGCATCGAACCAGGGACCTTGCATTTGCTAGGCAGGCATAGGAACTACCGAGCTAAATCTCCGGCCCCCGAGTCAGTTCTTTTTTTTTAATTGGTACATTATATATACACATCATAATTACACTCCACATTGAGAATTTGTACCAGTATATGACACAAATTAATTCTCATTTTTCCCCCTCCTCTACCCACCCTACCACACCTACCCCATATCCACAAGCATTGTTTCCTTTTTTTTTTTTTTTATCTTACTCTCACAGAATTTGACCTGGGAAAATCTGGCAAAGTAAAAGTCAACACACTTTGACCTCCTTTTTCATTGTTTTATTTTTAGGAACTGTTATAAGCCCACAGAATCTTACTCCTTGATCCACTGACTTTCTAGAAATGCTTCTAGGGCTAGGGATTTAGCTCAGTGGTCTGGCATCTGCCTGGCAAATGCAACGTACCAACTTCAATCCCCGGTAATCACATATCACAATGCTGGGCAAGGTGGCTCATGCCTATAATCCCAGCACTCAGGAGGCAGAGGCAGGAGGATTGCTGAGTTCCAG
>PVIC010052672.1:0-12145 GCA_004025085.1 Thryonomys swinderianus | reverse complement strand
AAGCCACTATCAAAGACAGAGGCTTCATTTTACACAGTTACGTGGGTTCCAGTGACTCTTGTGAACCAGGAGGAGAGGGCGCCTGCCCGGCAGCGGGTCTGGCAGGAGGAGGCAGTTAGGGGCGTGAACACACAGTGCCCGGCGTGTAGTGGGAATTGGGTGAACGGTAACGGGATTCAGCAACGCTGTGGGACTGTAGGGTTTCTCTTCTCTTTTTAAAGGATAGCTTGAAACCCTCTTTCTATGAAAAGGCTTTATGTGTTAAGAGCCATTGACAATGAGAAATAAATGTTCTCAGTTGGGGTAATTCTGATTATAAAATATTTAAAATGAGGGTTGTTGTCAAAGATTATTAAATTGTTAATTTAAAATAACCACTTATCTCCCAGCACTCGGGAGGCAGAGACAGGAGGATTGCTGAGTTCGAGGCTTGCCTGGGCTCCATAGTGAGCTCAGGGCCACCCTGAAAAAAAAAAAAAGGGCCGGAGGGTTAGCTCAGTGGTTCCAGTGCCTGCCTCGCAAGCGCAAGGTCCTGAGTTCGATCCCTGGTAACCACATATAATGCTGGGCATGGAGACACGCTCACCAACAATCAACACTGCATACCACAATGCCAGACGTGGTGGCTTACGCCTGTAATCCCAGCACTCAGGAGGCAGAGACAGGAGGATTGCTGAGTTCGAGGCTTGCCTGGGCTCCATAGTGAGCTCAGGGCCAGCCTGAACTGCAAAGCGAGACCCTGTCTCAAAAAAAAAAAAAATAAATAAATAAATAAATAAATAAATAAATAAATAAATAAATAAATAAAAAAAATAAAACAAAATAACCACTTATCTAGAATGTCAGCAGCATTTTCAGTGGTCTACAAAGCTGACTTGTAAAAAAGAAAAAAGACTGAAATGGTATGATTAGTGTTTAACTATTAATTATAATAACTGGTATGTTTTTTAGTTGTAGTGAACATAATTTTGTTATCTACCTTCATAAAACCAAAATACATTTCTTGCTTTTTTTTCAGAATTACTAGGTTGTAAGGGTCTTATTTATATTCATAACACCCACACTGACATGTAGTAAAACTTATGGAGTCTAAATTGAGTTATCCATTAGACATATTTGAACATATCCATTTTTTAACTTTAAATTTTTATTGGTGTAATTTTGTAATAGACTATATTTGCATTTATTTTGTGGAATTGGTACATATATTATGTATACATATCAGATCATTTTCAGTCTTCTCCCATTTCCCTTCTTTAAACTCTTTCCCTTCTCTAAAAAGTTTCTTTTTTACTATTTAATTTACTTATCTTTTGGGTTTCTTATATAAGAGAAACCATGCAAATTTAATTTTCTGTGTCTGATTTATTTCATTTAACATTATGATCTCAAGATCCATCCATTTTTCATCCAAATGAAATGAATTCATTTTTCTTTATGGCTGAATAAAATTCTGTTGTGTATATATACCACATTTTCTTTTCCATTTGTCTGCTGATGGGCATCTAAGCTATTTGCAGAGCTTAGCTATTGAAGATCTCTTTTTTCTGAAATTTTCACATTTCATTGTCAACTACATATTATATATTATGTATTAATATGCAACTACATATTAATATACAACTATATATTAATATATCATATATGACTACATATTAATTATAATATGCAACTACATATTAATATATTAATATACAACTAATTATATATAAATGCTATTATATTTTCCTTAGTGTATATCACATATATTTAAATTTAGTACAGTATTTATCTTCTGGGATTTAAAAAATTTCCTTAGTTATTGAAACAAGTATTTCTATCTTTCAGAACTTTCATAGAAAGATAAAGTAGTGAGAGAATCAACCTGTCAGAGGATCGAACCCCCCTTCCAGGTGAGCATGGAACAGCAGCAGGAAAAACTAAGCCTGACTCCCTCCTGGATGAAGACCTCCCTGGCCCAGTGAGAGAAGGGAGTGGCCAGACCCTGCAACAGTCAGCATTAAGTCCGATGGTCCCCTCGAACTCACTGTGGGCTACAGCAAGCAGAACGCGAGAGCTGATCAAGGTCCTCGTCTACCAAAGGTAGCAAGGACTCGCCTTGGCTCAGACAGTGACCCCAGCCTGGGAGCGTGAGCAGACGGGCCGCTGGTGCACGGAGGGAACCTCGAAGCCCCCGTCGGCTCTAAAACTAGGTGAACACATCGTCTCCGGTTGGATCCCAAGAGAGCAGATTGTGAGAAGAAACCATTCATTCGATAACACAGGCATTCTTTTCTTTGACTCAATCTTTTTTTTTTTTACTTTGTGCTTTTTATACTTTCCCTTGATCAGTTTTTTTTTGAGTTTAGAGTTGTTCTGTCCCCTTTTTGCTTAGTTTCTTTTTTCCTTTTACCTTCCATTTTGCTCTTCCTTCTTTTATCTCGTTTTGCTGTTTTTCTTTCTTTTTTATTTTCGTTCTTTCTAGTGACTATTCTCTATTAATTTCCTTTTGCTTCTCAATAGGACTTCCTATTTTACTTTTCTCCCTATCCTTAATATCCTATCTTTCATACCTTATCAGTTAATTTTTCAAATTTTGCTTTTTTTGTGATCTGGTTTTCTACCCCCTCTTCTTCATGAGGGTAATGACTAAGTTTTGAGACTCTCTAAAGAAATAGTTAACTTTAAACTCTTGCTGTTGAACAGTGTTCTATTGTGTAGAGATAAAATTGTTCCATTGAGTAGATATATACTGTAGCACAAAGGCAGGTCCATGTTTATAGTGGCACAGTTCATAATAGCTATGTTGGAAACAGTCCAAAAGCCCATTGATTGGTGAGTGGAAAAAAATATGTGGTTCATCTATAAAATGGAGTATTACACAGCAATGAATAATGATAAATTTGGGACATTTATAGATAAATGGATGCATCTTGAGGCCATACTTATAAATGAAATAAGTAGGACACAGATGTATAAATACTGTATCACTTGTCTAGTGTGAGAAGCGAAGTTTTAAATGAGGTCCAAACTGCATGATAGGTATTGTGAAATAGGAAGAAAATGTTCAAAGAGGAGAGGGAACTGGGAGAAGGAAGCAGAAACAAAGAAGGGAAAGAGAAAATTATATGGTAAAAAGGAAAAATGGAAATAAAGCTTGTGTATATAGGGGTGGGGTGAGGGGAAGTCAGAGGAATGGAAAAAAATAAGAATCAAGATATATTATGTGTGGGCACAAATTCTCAATGATGAATGTGATCATAATGTATACCTTCAATGTATCAATAAACTCAGTAAAGGGGTAAAAGGAATCAAGACAAAGAACAAAACAAAGGCAAACTCAATATTTGGTTTGTCTTCATGTTTATACTATAATACTAAATCTCTTTTGTATAGAAAAGGGTGATACTTTATTGGTCATTAGAGTTTGTCAATATTTAGTTGGTGTTTAATGTTATAATTGATACTGATTCCATTACTATAGCCAAAGTGATATAGCTATTGCTATTATTAGGTTTTCTTGAGATGTCAATATCACAAAGACTCCCATTCTGGGAGAATTAGATACTCGGCCAAATACACAGCAACTTCCCATCTCAAATAAATGAAGGTGGTTGAATCTGGGAATAGAGGTGTAGGCCAGTAGTTACCAATACCCAGAGGATACCACAGAAAAGTAGACACTAACTAAAGAGGTCTTAAAATGAGAAACAAAACTTTGCACTATAATAAATCCACAAGACTCAACACAAAACAAATAAATGAGCAAAAATAGAAACACGAGAAGACAAGAGAACAGAATCTCTCCAAAAACTCTCACCCAAAGCTGTTCCATGGGGATTTGAAGGAAGGAACCCTAAAACCTCGTACCCTAATTATTTTAAACCTTATCAGAGGAGATAAGTAGACAATTCATAAAGTGTCTGGCAAACACACAGAAGATGTAAGTAATAAGGTATCGGGGCCAATTAAATTAAATCATCAACTCTAAAGAAGACACCGATAAAAAGATAGAAGAGCTAAGCAAAATGATACAATACATGGATGACCAGCATAAAAAATTAGCTCATAAAAGGGCTCCAACTAGAAATTCAGGAAATTAAAAATACTACTGAAAGTATGGGCAGCAGAAGTGACCAATAGGAGGACAGAGTCACTAGAAGGCAGGGATGTCAGTAACTAGTTAATAAGAGATATCTTTATAACAACAGAAGAACATGAAAAATGGGCAGAACTGCTCCTAGATGGTGCAGAGAACACTACACTAAGATGCACAGCCATTAGTGAAAAATCAGAAGATAGCAGAAATGGCATATGAACTGAAAACTTTCCAAATAAGGCAAAAGAATTTAATACACAGATAAGTAAGGGACATAGGACCCCAAATAGCCACGATCAGGAAAGAACCTCTCCTCGGCACAGAGTAGTCAAAATCGTGGAAATTCATCACAACAGCAGGCTCTTAAAAGTGCTTAGAAAACAGTAACGAATCACTTATAAAGAAAAACTCATTAGAATTAGAGCAGACTTCTTTAGAGCAGACTTCATTAGAATTAGAGCAGACTCATTAGAATTACAGCAGACCTTAAAGACCAGGAAAGCTGGAAGCAAAACATGTCAACATGTCAAAGAAAACAATTTCCAACCCAGGATTTGACATGTGCTGCAAAACTACTTTCCAGAATTGATGGAGATAATAAGATACTTTCATGATAAAGAGCACCTAACCAAATTCACGACCACCACTTCTCGGAAGCAGGCTCCTTGTCCATCAGCAGATGAATGGACAAATAAAATGTGGTCTCTGTGCACAAGAAGGTGCTACTCTGCCATAAAGAAGGATAAGCTCAAGTCATTCGTAGGAAAAGGGATACATCCTGAACTCGCAGTGTTAAGGGAAACAAATCAGACACATGGGCCTAAATATGGCTTGGTTTCTCTTACACAGGAAACCCAAAGGAAAAATAAAAGAGCAAAATAAAAGATAGGAGCTAGAAAGATGGATCTTTCTCAAAGGAGAAGAGATAGGGGAGAGATAAGAGATGGAACAAGAAATCAGGATGTGTGTGTACATGCACGAGCTCCACACAATGAGTGTAAACAGTATGTATTGCAAACATGTACTCATAAATAAAAAAAAAAACAAAGGAAAAGGAAAAGAAAAAAAATCACTCTTCCATGCACCAGTTTCTATCCATCTCCTGTGCTCTCTTTATTACCCTTCTGGCCAAGTTTAGCAGTCATGTTTGTGATCCACTTCGCATTCTCTGAGCCCTCATGCCACCACACATGGCACATTCACACACATGCACATCACCTGTGTTAGTATCGGTCGCCATCCCTTAGGCAGTTTTCAGATTACGCCTACGCCACCCGGTTTTAGATGAATCACTTCTTCTCTCTAAAATGCGTTACCCCAACTACCTGACTGTTTAATCAGACCTATTCACTACTCAAGTGAGGCTAAGTATACTCTTCAGTAACCTTCCCTCCTCTTCCACATCACCGTCGCCAAGAAGAAGAGATAACTCTTTTCTTTCAAAAGCATCTGTTGCATGTACCTGATTGTGTGCCAGATCCTTCTTGCCCAGCTAAATGTTCCAAAGACAGGACCTCTGTCCCTGGTCTTTCTATCTCCAGTGCCTGCTGTAATGCTTGCTAGGAAGCAATAAACAGTGACTCTTTGACAAATAAAAGAAAGAATGATCAGTCCTCTCTGCAAAAGGAGAATGAATAATTTCTATTCTGATATATACACCAGAAAGAAAGTACATGAAACATTAATTTAAATCATTTTCATTAGTATACAAGTTGTATTTTCTTTATACATAGAGGAAGTCTTTAAACTCCAATTTGAGAGCATAGCTCCATTTAGATATTAATATTAGGCAGATATTTTAAAATATGACCATTAAGCTGGGCATGGTGGCTCACGCCTGTAATCCCAGCACTCGGGATGCAGAGACAGGAGGATTGCTGAGTTTGAGGCTTGTCTGGGCTACATAGTGAGCTCAGGACCAGCCTGGACTACAAAGCGAGACCCTGTCTCAGAAAAAAAAATGACCATTAAGCTTTAAAAAGCTTAATATTTTTACCTAATTGATATATTCTCCTTCCTTAACTCAATTTTTGGCAATGTCTAGGAAACCCAGATGGCTAAATACTCATGAATAACTTTTTAACCATTTATGGCAATTCAGAAAACTGCATCTGGTACTTCTTATATGTTTCCTTTAAAATCACCACTTCTGCCAAAAACATCTATGAAGAAATCCCTCAAAAGGTTTGGGTAACAAAGCGTCTGGGAATGTATTTGGCCTATGTTCAACAGGACATTATATGTTTTCTTGTATAAATCATGTCCTGGAAAACGGAATGTCTTTATTTAAAATAAAAACTCTACCATCTAGCACTAGGAAGGTAGTTCCATGAAAAACATTCTAAGTTCTTTTATATTTGTAGGTTTAAAACATGCTTTTGGACTTCGTATTACAGTGAATTTTACTGGGACTCATACATTCTTCTAAATTTCCTTTTCAAAATATTCTAAGGAACTTTTCCATTCTCAACTCGTACAACATTTTTTTAAAGCAGTCCCTAAACTTTATTTTTACTTTTTCAGTTTTTTGAGACAAGGTTTTGTTATGTAGTTCAGACTGACCCTAAACTCACTATGTGCCTGGGTTAGCCTTGAACTCATGGAAATCCTCCTGACTTTGCCTCTCCAGGGCCGGTATTACAGGCGTGAGCCACCATGCCTGGTTTAAACTTTCTTTTAAAAAAGATATGCTATGGAGCCCTTGAACTTACAGGTATAGACTGGCAGATAGACCAAAAGATTTTTCAGAAGGCTAGAACTGTATTTCCATTGTTTATGAAAACTTACTTTTCTTTGCACACCTTACAATTCAGTGCTATTTTCAATAATGTTATCAAAATAAGAACTATCTTGTACTTTCCATCCTAGTTAATCCAAACATTTTTCAGTGCAGCAGGAATTTATCTCCAGGATGGTGACAGAAAAGTAAAAAATGGAACATACCCACATATATATGAGAAAAAAACATCTTTTAATCTTTTAACACCTATAATCTAGGTTTATCTTGTGTGTATTTTCTCTTTAATAATATTTGCATGGAAATTCTGAAGTTTGGTAAAGTTCTGAGAACAGTTATTGAAAGAAGATATCTACTTTATAGACTTGTGTATTGAATTTGAAAAAAACAATAAAATATACTATACCATGTGAAATGTTTTTGGAACTATATTGAAAAAGAACACTTCCAGGGGCTGGAGGGTTAGCTCAGTGGTTCCGGCGCCTGCCTCGCAAGCACAAGGTCCTGAGTTCGATCCCCAGTAACCACATATAATGCTGGGTGTGGAGACACGCCCACCAACAATCAACACCACATACCACAATGCTGGACGTGGTGGCTCATGCCTGTAATCCCAGCACTCGGGAGGCAGAGACAGGAGGATTGCCGAGTTCGCGGCGGCTTGCCTGGGCACCATAGTGAGCTCAGGGCCAGCCTGAACTACACAGTGAGACCCTGTCTCAAAAGCAAAAAAAAGAAAGAAAGAAAGAAAAAGAACACTTCCAGACAAAATGTTGAAAGAATAATTTCTATTCATTTTCTTTTCTTGGTACCAGGAATTGAACTCAGGACCCTTCACTTGCCAAGGTGCCTGGGGCACCACTTGGCTGTATCCCTGGCCCAAAGAATAATTCTCTCTCTCTTTTTTTAGACAGGGTCTTGCTTTATAGTTCAGGCTGGCCCTGAACTCACTATGTAGCTCAGGCAAGCCTAGAACTCGGCAGTTCCCCTGCCTCTGCCTCCTGAGTGCTGGGATGACAAGCACGAGCCACCACACCCAGCATTGTGGGGTGTGGTACTGATTGCTGGTGGCTGTGAGTCACTACGCCCAGTATCATATCATTGTATGTGGTTACCAGGATCCAACCAGGGACCTCGTGCTTGCTAGGCAGGCGGTGAAACCACTGAGCTAAATCTCCGGCCCAAGGATAATTCTTAAAAGGAAAAATAACAGTACCAAGCAACAGTATCAAAATAACAGTACCAACAGTAACCAAAATAACAGTACCTTCTACCAACCAACATTATTCATTAAAATATGGTATCTATATGAGTTTAGAGTTTCTTCTCACTGTTACTTGGAGGGGAGTGTAAATGTTAGTTTTAAATATTTCTTACATTTTAAAATAATTCTTCCAAAGTAAAATCTCATTTGTGGCTCTCCTTAATTTCCATTCCTCCATGGAATGGCCCGTGACCCTGCCTGACTGGGTCTCCAGAGGAACCAACTATGCACCGAGTTGTGACCACTGTTGGGTGCCACTGTCTTAAATGACTGACTTAGGGTCTCTCTATGCTATACATCATTTCCTTAGCAATCTGTCTGAGGGGGGGAATCCTACCTAGATTTCTACATAGCACTTCACGGTCAAGTACAGCAGTTGGTTCTCATTAAAGTGTTTATTCCGCCTGACAAGGCATCTGTCTTCATATTTTTCATACAAGGCCTGTAAGGACTCTGACTCATAAACACAGTTGCACACACATTATTAACAATTAAACAATTAGACCCTACCGTGTCAACATTGGCGTGACAGGCAACAGCTCTCTTCTCATATTCCTTATATTGCTTAAACGTTGAACTGCATATCAGCTAGTCATTAGCCTACAGATACTCAGAAGAAAAATAATACTTGGCCTCTACATTTCAAGTTTCTATGCATGTTCTCTGCTACAAAAGCCGATCTGTCTTTTCCAAATTTGTTTCTCCTGGCAAAATTTTTTTGCTGTCTGGCCAGGTTTTTGTGTTAAAAATAAAGTACAGTATTACAACATCAGTCGACATTTAAAGTACATAATGATTTATGAAAGAAAATATACAATGATGGTGTTTGAAACGAGTAAGTTAATCACAGGTTGATTAATACTTCAAATCAAGATAGCTTTGAGAAAATAAAATCTCACGTAAAGTAGTGTTACGGTTAGGTAATGTAGGAAAACAGATTGTGAGGAAAAGCTGTAAAGGGCAAGAATAAAGGCGCAACAGAACCATGTTTACTCCCTTCCTGTCTGCCCGACACTGGCCCGCTGGCTGCGTTTTCAAATACTAGTCAGATAGGCCTGATGAGGGCAAACTTTTTCTGTATTAGTACTGACCTCACCAAAAAGTCCACAGTTCTTATACATTGATGATAAATATTAATTATCAATTTTTACATGAAAGGAACTTACACCCCTAAATGTTATCAGACACAATGCAGAAAGGCCGAAACTACCCTACTACTTGGGGTTCACATGGAAACCTGAACAAGCACTGAGTACATCCTAGACCTACAACCATGGACTCTTTCACTGTTGCCATCATCTGCTTGGAATGGATGTAGATCAGATTTAGAGTTCCTAGCCTGGCAAATGCTTTCCAAAGTATAGGACTCTCGGTTGGGCAGTGGTGTGCGTCAGAATACGTTGGGGTTCTTTTGTTGGTTTTGTTTTTGTTTGTTTGTTTTTGTTTTTTGAGACAGGGTCTCGCTTTGTAGTTTGACCTTCTGTGTATTTCATTGCTTTAAATTCCCCTTAGTGATCCAAGAAACTTGAAGAATCCCTCTAACACTGGTTCTTTGTCTTTACTAATTTAATCACCTTTACTGTTCGAGGGACTTTGAATAAATGCAGGTCCTTCTAAAGACAGAAAATGAGGCTAACAGAAAATCAGCAAAAGAAAAATTTACATACCTACTGCAACTTTGGTGTCTCCAGGCTAACACTCTACAGTAGTAGTTTATCATAAAATGTTAAGTTTCAGTTGAAGTCGTTTGTCAGTTTCCAACACAGAAAAGAATGGAATCTACAACACTCCTTACTTTTGACACCTACAGCCATGGCAAACTCATGACTTCCCAAAGACCACACCATTGATGAACTACTCTGATTAATGATATTTTATTATCATCTTTCTTCCTGTCTACATTAAATAAACAGCCTCACTCTAAATACTAATCCAGAGATCCTCAACATTTACTTACACGACACTTATCTATGTTTTGCCATCTGTGTATGTCCTTCATGTGTATGGATTACATTCACAATATTGATTTTTGGCTCCTGAAGTTCTCATGAAGGACATGTAACTAAATTCTTACTCAAGAGCAGCTTATTAAGTGAGATCGATTGACTTGTTACATTTTTATTTTAATGAAATACAAGCAGATACGAAGAAAATATGAAAGTAGTTCTATGCAAAAAATTTTCCATTACAAAAATAGAGAATAATAATGGTAAATATACTGTGCATCATGATCTTAAAATATATATTATTTGCTAATCTTATCTCTGAATTCATTTCCTAATAACACTATACCTTTTCACATAAAACATTTTAATTACTGACAAAGGACCTCACACTCAGCATAAATTTTGAACAACTTATTCTTACTTCACAATATCTATTTTGATCCCTATTTACACTTTTGAGTTTCTCACAACAGACAATGCAATTAAGACACTTTACCCAATAGCACCCTCTCGTGGAAAGAGCTATGAGTTAAAGCAGATACCTTTATTCAACTTCGGTGGTTAGTAACTCAAAGCATGATTGTAAAGATAAACTGACCTATGACTGTACTTAAAAGTTGATAAATACAGGCACTGGTATTAAGTAAGGACTCAGAGTACCGTATCTGGTTAGCAGATCTGTTAGTCATAAAACAAATATTTGCTGAATATCCATCCATTGAGGTGTATGGGAAGGGTAAGATGCATAGAGTTTGTTTGTGGGTCTGAGGAACGGAGCAGTAAACAAAGACTTTGGAATTCACAGAGGACCAGGGCCACTCTTCAGGTAAAAGACGAAATACAAACAGAAAAAGGCAAAAGAATAAAAACCAGGAAAATAGCAGCTGTGTAATACAGCTTGGCTAGACGTGGAGGACAGTATGAATAAAGCCAAGGTGGAAAGTAACCTGGGCCCAATTTATGGAAGGTTGGTCTTTTTAACAAGGCTCCACTTAAAGAAGGTTATTTGGGAAGTTATTATAAGGGTAAATGAAAAGGACAGAAACCTAGCATTTATTTCAATTAGAGAAAATGTGCAAAAATTGCAAGGAAAAATCATGGTATTGATGTGATATCCTGAGGCTGTTTGATATCTTTTTTGGGGGCCTGGGGGGGGCAAGTTCTCACTACACAATTTAGGCTGGCCTCAAACTCACAGCGATCCTCCAGCCTCAGCCTCCTGAGTGCTGGGATTACAGGTGCACCACCATGCCCGGTTACTTGAGGATGTTTGGGCGTTTCTGGCAAGATAGAAGACATACAGATCATCATCCAATGTTTTAATTCCCATATCAAGCAAATTTCCCTTCTGAGTCAGAAAGCACAATATACCCTGCAGAGCGGGAGAACTGCTGACCTCAGAAGTTTTGTCTCGATTACAAGTAACTGTTTGCACCTAGATGCCTCCTATTTCCTTATATTTCCCTCAGAATCATACGTAGAAAAAAAAAAAAGAAGTGCATGAAACTACTACAAATACAATCATTTTTCTGGAAAATAATTTGACAGTACAATCTAAAAAGTTTAACAGCGACTCCCATGACTCAGAAGACCTGTTTCTAAAAATTTACATGAGTGGAATCATCTATCCTCAACAAAAAAGTGTAAAAGTCTCAAGATATCATGGCGGCATTTCACGATTGTGAAAAATTTGATGCACATTAATCTGTCCTACTAAAAATGACTAGGTTAAAGAAATTATGCTGAAATGAAATAGTGGTACATTATATAGCCATAACATTATACTGCAGAAACATATGACTTAATGTATGCTGGCACTCATGTTATTAAGTAATAAAGGGGTACAAAATGGAATTAAAAGTATAGACTTACTGTTGCTTTTAAAGAGCTGTATAGTGCATAAACACAAGTATGATGCATTGAGAGAGGTTATGTTGCATGAGTGAAGTTCTGCTGTTTGCTCTTTTTGTCTGGGTGATTTTCCTGAGTAATTATCTAATGTTTTTATAACAAACACTACTTATAAAAGCAAGAGTAAAATCTTTTTGGCAGGGCCCAGGAAGCTAGTTATTCTTGCTGGAAGACACCCCCGAAGGCACTCAGACAGCAGTGGGGTCCTC
>PVIC010052671.1:0-12097 GCA_004025085.1 Thryonomys swinderianus | reverse complement strand
GAATGTGATGAGGGGAAGGAATAAATATGATACAGAAAGAAAATAAAAGAGCATGTATAAAGGGGGGAGGAGGGGGAGTGGGTAGGGATATGGGTAAAAATGAGAATTAACTTGTGGCATATACTGGTACAAATTTCCCAATGTTATATGTGATTTTGAGATGTATATAAATTGTACCAATAAAGAATTCAATAAAAAATGCAAAGGAAGAAATAACTTTCAGAGTTTGTTGTTTTCTTTTATTCTTTATTTTTTAAAATAAGGCCAGCATTGCCTTATCACTGAAGTTAGACAAAGACATTACAAGATAAAGCTCCAGGTCAAGAGCCACAATAGACATGAACACAAACCCTCATGAGACGAAGTCAACACGATCACATTAATTAACTATGATGTGAGGGACCCATCCCCAGTGTATGGACATAGAACATACACAAATCAATGCATGTGATATACCTGTTAACAGAATGAAGGGCAAAAAACATGTGATCTTCTCATCAGATGTATGAAAAGCCATCCTTTCATAATAAAAATTCTCAACAAATTTGAAAGACTAACTTTTTGTAATAAAGACCATCTGTCACAAACCCATAGCTAATAAAATAGAGAAAAATTTGGAAGCCTTCCTCTGAAGTTCAGGGCCAATAAATCAGAAAGTACAAAATAATTATTTCAGTTTACAGATGACATGATTTTATTTTTTAAAAATCCTATGAAACAGGGTTGGAGATTTAGCTCAGTGGTTCCAGTGCCTGTCTAGCAAGTACAAGGTCCCTGGTTTGATCCCTGTTAACCACAAACAGCAATACCAGACGTGATGACTCATGCCCACCAGCAATCAGTACCACTACCACAATGCTGGGCATGGTGGCTCATGTCTGTAATCCTACTACTTGGGAGGCAGAGGCAGGAGGATTGCTGAGTTTGAGGCTTGCCTGGGTTACATAGTGAGCTCAGAGCCAGCCTGAACTACAAAGCAAGACCCTGTCTCAAATAAACAAACAAAGAAACTTAGAGACAAATAAATTCCATAATATTACAGAATCTAGAATCAACCTACAATAGTCACTATTTGAATATTTTGCTTTGCAAATACAAAGTTACCTAAAATATAAAGCGAGAATATTTTACTTCACAATAACATACAAAAAAAATAACATCTGATGAATCAATCTAACTAAGGAGATGAAGATTTAGACCATTAAATCCATAAAATACCAATGGGAGAATGTGAAGAAATAGAATGATAACCTATTCTCTACATGAAGTAGAAAAAGAGCATTGTAAAAATATCCACATGACAAAAAAATGTACAGATTCAATATCATCTTGATCAAAATTCCAATGAAAAGAAAATGAAACAGCCCTAAGCTTTGTATGGAAACAAAAACGGACCTGGAAGACTAAAACAATTTTGAGAAAAAAGGAACAAAGCTGGGAACGTGACACTACCTGATCTTATAAGGTACTAAGAGCCTTAAAAGCCAAAACAACATGAGCATCAAGTTCAAGAGATCTACTGTACAAGTCAGTGGCTATTGTTGATGATAATGTGTCATATTCTTTAAATGTGCTAACAGTAAAAGTTTGAAGAGTACTCAACAAGAAAAAGATGATATGAGATAATACATATTTTGATTAGTTTGATTTAGACATTCCACAATGTATGCACATTTCATAGTATCATTTATAATAACAAATATATGAAATTCATAATATTCTATTTAAATATATTAAATATATAAAACAAAAATAGCATAAGATGGGCCTAAAAAGCAAATAAACAATACAGGGATTCTGGAGAGAAATGCATGTATTTCATATATAATGTAGTAGATCCCAGAAGATGATGGAGTTAGAACAGGCTGTTCAGCACACAGTGCTAGGACAACTAGGCATAAGAATGTATGCATAAGAATGGAGTCGCATTCTGAAGTCACACCATGCAGAAAAATCAACCCAAAATAACCTAAAAGTAAGGGTGGTCATTGTAAATCTATTAAAATAAAAGAAGGAAGATAAAGAATACAATAAAAATAATAATAATAAAGAAACTAAAATACAAAAAAAGGAAGAAAGATTGACAGTCACCTTAGTGAAATTTTGTTAGGATATAACTTCAAAATCAGACTTCATCAAAGTGGAAAGCTTTTACACAACAAAGGAAAATTCATGAGTAAAGACACATCCTATTAATGGGAGAAGCTATTTCTAAACCACGCATCTGAGAAAAAGTTGGTATCTACTGTATTGTAAGTCAAATAATCCAAAACACAAAAAACAAATAAAAGTGGTCATAGAGGTTGACTGGTCATTTATCAGAAACCATAGAAATAAGCAAGAGATAGATGAAAAATATTCAATATCACAAATCGTCAAGAAGATACAAACTAAAACCATAATGCAGCACTATTCAAAACTGCCAAAATACAGAATTAACATAGATATATAGTGTTATATGTTAATAGAATTTTTAGCCTTCAAAAAGAAGATAATGGATAAGCAGGCAAGACATTAAGCTAAAGTAAAACAATCTAGAAACTGAAAAACAAATACTGCAGGATCTTATTTATATGTAAAAATTTTTAAAAATTGAATTTCATAGAAATAGAGTAAAATGATAGCTACTACTGGTGGCTGAGTGTAGATGGGAAGATGTTAGTCAACAAGTGAAGATTTTCAATTTGGCAGGAAAATAATTTCTTTTGTACAGCAGAGAGAATGCAGTTAATCATAGTGTAATATATACTTGAAAATTTCTGGAACAATAGCTTGTACAACACCTCATAAAGCTGGTAAAAGTCAAAGTTGGTAGATATTTATATTAGCTTTATTTGATAATTTTTAATTTATAGTTTAAATATATTTAATTTTTGTCAGTTCAGCTTTTATAAACCAGAAAATAGCTGCTATTGTCCAATGTTGTTTTAATGACTGGTTGTTCCCATGAATGATTTGTTTTCTTTTCTTCCTTCCTTCTTTATTAATTTTTAGTTGTGTGTGAAAGTTTAGAAATAATTATTTAAGTTATTTTCCAATTTCTATAAACAGACATCTCCCAAAATATATTTCCCCAAAATTCTGTATGGCCTGTTTAATTTTTTTCCTGAACCAAATATTTTTTTAGTAAGTGACTGCTATCAGGAACAACAACAACAAAAATATTTCTTCACTTATTATGAACTATTCATAGTTTCAAGTCATTAATAGTAAGAAATATAGGACTAACACTTATAATATTAAAGTATTTTAATGAAAAAACTTGAAATATCTAACTATCTAACTTAAGTTTTTCTGTATCCACAAAATAGTATTGGAAATTTCAGCCTTGTTGTCTATGTAGAGATGACTGTATTGTTTGTGAATTCAACATAAAAAAAGCCTTCTCCAAGAGAATTAAATGATATTAGAAAGGCTTTTGACTTGAGGAAAGTATGGGCCATAAAAATCGTGTCCACAAGTGCACACTAGGGATCTCTGAAAAAGAAATGTTTGAAACTTTCACGATAACAAAGGAGAATTCCTGATGAGTCTCATAATTCCACATGGGCTGAAAACCACCATGATTGTCCAATGGAACATAAATAAAGGAACACGAGAGAATGAGCTCTTCTCCCAAAGTGGCTTCAGGTGACTGGTCTCCATCTGAATCCTTGTTCTTGTTTTACATTTAAAATGAAGCCAAGAGGACTTTATGAGTCTGACCCTTTGGGATACAGTTCCTCTATTCTGTAGATAATAATATTTACTAAATAAATGTGCATCCAACCCTCCAAATTTGGATGTAGTTCTTATATTCAGTGCATTTTCACAAATGATTTATCTAACTTTACTAAAGAGTTAAATAAAGTTATAACAAAAATCCACCAGGTGAGGAAGCATAGGTTACATGTTATGATTTACTACATGCTCCAAAGCAAAGCTATATTTGTAATTAGAGGCCCCTTCAAGCAGTGCAGCTTGTGTTTCTGATTTGCTGCTATCTGCTTTCTCTTTCACATACTGAGATGTCCCAAGACATTTTAAATTTCTTTCATTTATGAAATATATACTTTCTCGCAGACATTTTTTCTTGAAATCAGTCATATTGCAACCTTCTTAAAATGGCATTAAATTGACAAAAAGAAAAAAAAGAGAAATAATATGTTGCACATAGTCTTTAAACAAAATAGCAGATGAGTATAGAAACCACTGTCTTCAGAGCAGGCAGCACTGTGGCCCAAGTTGAAATCGGTGACTGTGTTGACACCTTGTAGTACTGCCCAGTAGGACACAGAGATGGACCACATAGGAGGTGAGAGTTTGGGGGGATTTAGAATCCAGCCTCAACTGGAGAGTGGATAAAGAAGATGTGGTTTTTTTTACAAAATGGAGTATTACTCTGCCATAAAGAATGACAAGATCGATCCATTTAGGTGCAAATGGAGACATCTGGAGGATATACTAATAAGTCAAGTCTATCCCTTTCAAATAATTTAATATAAAAATTATTTTCTGACTTCCTCCTGTCTCATGGATAAATGAAAGGATGACTTCCCCAAGTCCAAGAAATGCTTGGCTATAGTGAACTAAAATGTTTCCACATTATGAACATAAGTTCACCACCGACCATGTGAAATGACTATAACAATTTTTCTTTAACAAGCAAATGAAGCAGCGAACATTGTAGAGATTTCAGTGTTATGTGGTCTGAAAACATTACAAACATTTTTCTCACACCATAAAAGATACACGGTCAACCCTATAGACTTTTTCTTGGCAAGATCCCCTAAGCAATGCAGTACCAGAACTATCTGTAGGACATTCACATTGTAGTAGGGATTATGCATCAAAGGGGTTTCAAATGGCAAAGGAAGATGTTCCAGGCCACGTGCCAAAGTTGCACCATTGTATATAACATATGAACAAAGATGCTCAGGGACCGGTATCTGTGAAGGTCCCGGGACTCATTCCCTCCACACCCTGTGGCGGACATTTCTGATTCTGAGTAAATTAGGGTCCACCGTGCCTACTGCAGAGCTGGGACTCTTGCAGTTTACATCTCACAGCTATCAGAAGCCTGTGGACATAAAGGAACCTACTGTGAAGGAATCTATGGCGACCAGACATTCTCGCCCAGGGACTCACGGGTGGCCCCACTTCACCCAGGCATGCTGCTCTCGCTCTAGTTCAGCACGCAGCTGAGTTCCTTGCGAGGGACTCTGCGTGAAACCACCTGGTGTGCAGTGACCCCTGGCTACCCTGACCCACAGCACTGCTGGGGGGGGGGGTCTCCTCCCAGCTCTTGTGGGTTTCAATCTACTCATCTTGTTGCCCTTGGCACTTTGGATTCTCCCGATCCCAGCGTGTGTCCACTGCTGGACCCTGCTGCGCTGGGCAGCAGGAACGCCGGACCCCAGAGGACTCCCCATCAGGCCCCCTAAAGACGAGGCTCCAGAGTCTCCATGGCCGAGGCACCCGGGGTTAGCGTCAGAGGCCGGCTCTCCCCACCCAGCATGGCCCTCGGTAGTGACGCACATCCACCATCTGTCCATACTTCAGCAATGCTCTTGCGCACGACTTTGTGGGGGTTACTAGCCTGTCCCCACCTTTGTAGGCCCTAGAATTGGGTGTGGTGGGGCTAAATTTGAATGCAGATCTTGTAATTTCCATACTTGTCCCAGAACCATCCCTTCGTGGTTGAGAAAGTGGAAACAAGTTAATTAGTTTCCCATTTGTCCTTCCTTACACTAGAAGTGATTTTCTCCTAAGCAGCTAATTCTTTTCTCTGTTAATAGAATTTGCTTGAACAGCTCTCCTGTTGTTTTATACATAGAACCACTGCACCTGAACCCCTCAAATGGGCCCATTTACATTTTTCCCCAGAAGGGTCATCCACCCCGAGACAAATAGACTACAGTTAGGGTTTTCCGTCCAGTTCACAGACGTCTGCAGACATTTCACGTTCCCTGAGACCAAGCATGGGGTGGATTTTGTAGCCATGTGATACTTCTAATGAAAGGCACATAAAGAGAGAAACAAAAAAATATTGAAAAGATCGACTGCAAGCTGCTAACACTGTTTTTTCCTCTAGTGTAGACTTGTACCTGAGTTTTGATTTACTTTTTTCATTTCCTTGTATCTGTACTTGCCAGGAAAATTACAATGTGGATATATGAGTTTTTAAAGCCAAAGGAAAGAAAAAAATTAGTTTTAAAATGGCATTATTCTTGATTCCCACTGGAATCCTGAAGTCACCTGTCTGTCGGCCCCAGTCCAAAGATGAACTGGGAAGAAATCCCAGAGAAGGTGTAGAGAGAAACATCAAGAGGAACAAAGTAATATCAAAATCCCCCAGTAGCAGGGACTGTCCTGAAACTGTCTGCAGAGGCCAGTGGAGGGTGAGACCCACAGGAGGGAGAGAAACTTCAGAGGAGAAAACCAGAGTTCTGGGCTTCGTTTCCCACCACTTCTGTGTTGGGACAAACTGTTCTCTCCATCAACATGGTAATTCAGTTTCCGACTTCACTGCCTTCAGAAATAAAATAAAACAAAATAAAAAAAAGGCTATCAGGGACACCTGCATTTGTGAGGATTTGAGATAAACAATGTAGGACTGAATCCCCCCTTTTCCCCTACAACCATTTAGGAATTGTCTTGGCCTTCACATGTGGTTAAAAGAATGTGATTATCAAGTGAAGGGTTGTTTTCGAGGATGGCTTGTATCTGGGCTTTGTTCACTTTAGGGTTCATTTACCATCACCTCTGAACCCACAAGCTCTGGGAAGGGAACTCGGACTAGTGTCTCCTACAAGTCAGTGCAGGGAAGACTTTACAGAGCAGTCCAGAGGCTGCTATATTCTGTTTGCTTAACTCATGGGCACTTGGTGGCAATTTGGCCACTGAAATATTTCCTAAATAATAAGCCAGTGTCCTGTCTGTACAGTGCTTCAACAAACAGCATGATTCTTGATGAAACCCTGCTTTTCTTCTAGAGTGTGGAGCTTTGTAGTCACTAGGCTGAAAATGCTTGAGTAAACCCTTCTAAACACCTGACATTCTATGTCCCCAACACTCTCACCTGGATGGCAGAGCCACACTGACAGGACTGTTTGGGTCCTGGAGAATGGGCCTGGCCCTAGGTCCTTATGGGAGGGATGTTTTAAAGGAAATTTGCACGTGGATTCCTCAACTCTGCCTTTTCTTCTCTGTTGGTCCTTGATTAATCTGTGGAATGGATTTTAGCTATGACTGCAGCATGTGACGCATCCCTTGAATTCTTTGAAGGAGTCCTCAAATTCATGAGGGGTCCTGGGACGTCTGGAAACACTATGTAACTGTCCAGAGCCAACGTTACAGTACCTGTGAGTAGTATGGCTCTCACTAGAGAGCAACAGATATCAGATCACCATGTTTGTCATAGTGGGAAGAGGAGAATAGCTGCACCGAAGCCTCCCTCTTACCCTTCTGAACCTTCTCCATGCCAGGAGCACAGAGTTGGGAAGGAGGAGCAAGAGAGGAAGCATGGAGTTTCTCCTGACCTCCTGTCACCAGTGTGCTGTGGCTGAACACATTGTTCCACATATTTTAACAGACTGTCTGTCCACATTGAGTTTGGATTATATTTTGTGCCTTGGTCTTTTTTGCCTTCACATGTATTTGTAGGAAATTCAGGTAGAAGGTTAACTAGATTTTCTTTTTTGTCAGTCAAGTAAGCACAAGAGGTGGCAGGATGTCCCTGCAGAGCGGGGTGAGTAGGAGCCAGTATACTTCACGATATAGCTCACTGAAGTTGAAGAAAGGGTTTAAAAAGGTTTCACTCTAAAGAAATGATAAATGAGGATATAGATAAGTTTAATTTGATTTAAATATTATACAGAGAACACATAGTGAGTCCTCATGTAGGATTTCATTACTATTCATATGTTTATCAGTAGTAGATAAGTAAATGCAAAATATATATATATATATACATATATATATGTATATATATATTTTTTCAGCTGGTCCTTGTTTTAAATGTTTTTCAGCTTCTCTACAGTCTTTGTGAGTCCAAATTATAGTCTTTTTTTGAGCTCAGTTTAAATTTCATGATCTCTGTGAAGCCATAGTACAGTTCAATTCACTTAGTATTAATTCTGGGCCACAGAATTAGCTACATAATTTTTAAGCTACAACACTTTCTTCCTCATAGCATTACAGGATTTGTAAGGTTATTAAAGTACATTGAGCTGGTTCATGCCTGTCCTACCAATATATACTATTTCAGGTAATGTAAGCTGTACATTATTTAAATAACCTTTAGGACTCTCTGTAGGGATATACTGAATGCTATTACATTAGTAAAACAGAAAAGATACAATAAAAATAATAGTAATTGCTAGCTTTTATTTAACACTTAATATGTGCCATTAACTCTTTGATATTCTGCTTTTATTAAGTCATTTAATTCTGAAAACAGTTTATGAGTGAAGACCTCAGGTTCCCCTCATTGTAATGATGAAATAAGTGAAGCGTATAGGGATTAAGTAGCTTTCCTAATGTAAGTTGCTCCTAAGTTAAAAAAAAAAAAAGGAAGAGCTAAGCTTCACATCCGTGCAGTCTAATTTTAGAAGTTGGTCTGTTGAAATTGGCTGAACAATCGATATCATATGAGAAAATTCTTCTCATGTTATATCAGTAAATTAGAGCTGCCTGATTTAGAAATAAGTAAAAAAGGCACAATGCCAGTTAAAGTTGACTGTTAGGTAAATAGTAAATCATTGTTTTGTAAGTAAATCCCCAAAATTCATGGTATCTATTTATACTGAAATTTGTATGTGCTTTATATGGAATTCAAATGTAGGTATCATATTTGATTCAATAATTCTACTAATAGAAATAATATTATACATCTACAGGAATACAATTTGTGTGTTAGATAACACAAAAACAGATAAAGGACTTTGTAGAAGTGGAGTAGGGAACAGGCACGCCTGCACTCACCACCCTCTCAGAGTGTGCGTGAGGTCCACAGAGCCCTGCTGTGCCTTGAGTGTGGCCTCCAGAGTCTCTGTGGGAAATTTAATCTCCAGAGCAACTGGGCTCAGCGTAAGACCTATAAAAGAGATCAGGTACCTGACAGACACCCACAGTTGAGTACTGAACTTTATAGCTTCTAGAAACATAAGCCAAATAATGTGTTGATTTTCTTCAAAAATTGCCAACTCTAAGGTGTCTAAGCCCACACGCAGTGAACGCAGACACTCTGCCATACTGTCCACTAAGATGGCTGACGTCTGGGGACCAAAGAGAGTGCGTAAAGGGGCCCCCGTTTGGCCCAAGGATGGACCGTTCACCGAGCAGCACCGCTCCGCCCCTGTGTGCTCTTTCAGGTGTGCTGAGCGCCATAACAGTCTGACTTACTGCTTGACCAAATCTTCCTCTTTGCTTTCATGGATTTTAATCTTTAATAAACCTCTCATACGTTAGTCTTTTCCTGATTGTCTGCTCCTAGGGAATCCAACCAGGGAACACAGAGATAAGCAAAGAGTAGGGCAAGAAGAATCCCTTTTTTCTCTGTAAAGAACTTCTACTTCCAGAAGAAAAATTTATCACAGGTCCTTTGCCGATACCAGAACAATACACCTTATGTTGAGCAGGAAATAGATACACACTGGAAAGTGAGAATGAAAGGATTTTAATGAACACACTATTTACAAAGTTGTAGAAATATGTAATGTCCCAAAGAGATTGTTAATATGAGTAACTTCATCCTAAGAATGAATTTGACATGAAAAGTATAAAAATATGACTAATTGCACAAGAAATCATCCTCATTCTAGGCCTGAGAAGATAAAGATAAAGAACAGATCAAAGAACCCAGAAAATATGTAGCTGCAGCTGAGGCACAGATTTTTATTTTTTAATGACACTGAAAAACTGTAGCTGTGGACAAAGCATGGTATATCATGCCAGGCACCAGGGGGACAGGAATCCAGTGTCTCCGTTCGCTCAACCATAGTCTGTGATTTTTTGTCCAAACTATCCAGAAACCAAAACTGATGCTTCTGTATGCAGAAGGCATATGGGGCAGAGTGGATCTGGTAAGCAAAGGGAAACTAGCCTAATGTATTAATGCTCAAGGTCAAGGATGACATGTGTCAGAAATTGAAAGGCCAGAATTATGTGCTATTAATATCTCTTTGATATTTCTGGCTGGATATTCTATCTCTTTGAGTCTGTTTTGTCTTCTGAGAAGGATTTCCATGAATTCTCGGGTTTCTTTGAGGTAAAAAATCCATAATTATACATATCCAAGTTTCCTATGCAAAGTATATGAGGAGAATGACATCAGGAAATGAAGTTTAGAATTATTTAAGAAAGGAGTATAATTATCAGATAGTAATGATCTACGTAAAGAAAATTAAAAGTGCAGTGGGAATAGGGCTCTGTAGGGTGTGCAAATAAAGATGGATTATTTCGAAGAGCAAAGGTAGGAACAGAAGTGGTACAAAAATAAAAAGAAACAAAGGAAAGCACAAGGGAAGTCCGGTTTGATTTTTAACAATGAGCTTAATTTATACTGATCTAATCTGAATGATTAGATTAATGCAATAAAATCCATGCCTACATATTATATGTATGCACATATTTTATCAGAAATAGTGTGGATATGGGTTAATCCAATGAGTAGGTAAATTTAAAAGTTTATTAGTTCACATTTTTATGGGGAAGAATAAATGAGATGTTTATTTGAAAGTGCTTTGAAAGCTTTAAATTGCCACTCAAATATTGTTAACCTTTTTTTTTGCAGAGATCAATTTATTGGTTTCTTAATGGATTTTTTTTTCTAAAGAGAAAAGTGCTTGGATGTTTCTAAACACATATTTTTGAAAGAGGAATCAAGGGTCATGATGAAAACCTGACATGGATAAAATACAAGTCATTAGTGAGGTAGATTTTATTACTGTACCAGAATTCTAGTCCCTGTCCCTGCTGTGCCTCTTCATGTGAGAGGATGACGCCCTGCTGAACCCTGAAGTGGCCTTCAGACTTGCTCTGACTGGTGAAATGTAGATAGAAGAGACATGTGTTACCTTGGGGAGGAACTTGAGAACTGGTGCATCTCTTTCCCTCTGTCCTTGTGAGCAGTGATGCCTTGTGGAGCCCTCCTCCATCAGCCTCACTCCCAAAGTTGTACTGACACGAGACAAAGCCAAGGTCAGTCAACCCAAGATGAGATCTATTTTTAAAAAAGAAATGTATCTTTGAGCTGGTTTTTACTGTAGCAAAACTTAGCCTGTATAAACTCATCAGATTATTTTCCCATTATATTCACACTGTTTTTCTTGCCTAAGCAGATGGGGGGTGCCTGCTTTCTGTTCTGATAGTCAAGCTGCACTTAAGGGTACAGATTTCCAAAACGATTGATACATGTTGCCCATTTGGCCTGGTAGGTTTAGAGTAGAAAGGTTTCAGCTGTTTTCATCATTCTCAAGTAGATAATGGATATGAATGTGAGAGCTATGGCTTGAGAATAGCTAAGGAATTACTGTGTTAACTCTTACTTCAATCACTTTACTGATGCATTTCTGTATTATTCATCTTTGAACTTATTTCTTTGATCCTTCTTTTATATCATGCTTCAATTTATTATCAATTTAAAACTTTAGGAAATATTTCACTGGATGTCAGTTAAAGTTGACTTTTAATGCTGTGTTGCAGTTGGGTAATTGAGATAAATCTATTGCACAGAGTCCACATTCTCACAAAGATTGTAGTGTGTCAGATATGTGGATTTTAACTTTACACAGTGTTCTAACTGTAGAAGAAAAAAGTACAGAGGAGAGATTAAAGAAGAGATAAAGTAAGGCAAAGGGATTTCATAAAGTAGAAGAAATCAACTGCCATGGTGGTGAGAATGGAGGGAGATGCGATCTTCAAGGTGCAGCAAATACCAGCAGAAAAATAAAGGGAAAACATTCACATAAAATTATCCCCCAGCTGCAGGGGGAGACAACTGAAGTATTTATGTATCAATCCATGCAAAGCATCAGTTAAGGGAAATTCCTAAAAGATGTTTATTTCTTGAAATTTCTTGAATTCTGATGTTGATCTTGAGGGAGCAAAGATGGAA
>PVIC010052670.1:0-12090 GCA_004025085.1 Thryonomys swinderianus | reverse complement strand
CCGCCCTCCCGCTTCTGAGCGCTCGTGGGCGTGGCTTCCATCCCAGAGCCGCTTCCGCCCTCCCGCTTCTGAGCGCTCGTGGGCGTGGCTTCCATCCCAGGCCTCTTCCCGCCCTCCCGCTTCTGAGCACTCATGGGCGTGGCTTCCATCCCAGAGCCGCTTCCGCCCTCCCGCTTCTGAGCGCTCGTGGGCGTGGCTTCCATCCCAGGCCCCTTCTGAAGCCGGCGCCACAGCGTCTCTGGCCCTGACTCCGCCTGGGAGGACCTCTCACTTCCCAGGTTCCCGGCGGGTAGGCCGAGTCCGCCTGTGTCACGCTCTTGCTCTTCCCACGTCAAGCTCTTAACCTAATCACAGTGGCAAAGTCCCAGGAGTGGTGGCTTTAGATGTCAGTTTGGCTAAGTTAAGGAATAATTCTTAAGGGATAATGCTAACAATTAATAGTAATTATGGCATAATAACCAAGGCAGTTAATTATTTATTCTCAGTCACTGCATTAACTAGTGTCAATGCTTCAGCATGCACCAAACGTGTGGTCTCTCTTCTGCTGAAAGGGAAACCCACCCTTGACTGGAATGTGTGCACATGCACACGCACGCACGCGCGCGCGCACACACACACACGTGTCTGAGACGAGAGCTGCATTCAGAAGAAACTGCCCTAGGCATATGCCGCAAGCGGGGAAACCTGCTGACCACAGAGGTGCACCGAACCTTAACTCTTCCAGCTGGATGCAACACAGGTCTCTACCTCACAACCACTGGCCAGAAACAGTCACACGACTTGGGTTTGTAGGATGTTAGGAGGCTGAGAAATACGGGGAAGACACAACTCTCGGTGGGCTGCTGGTCCCTGCAGTATCACCTCCGTCCCTCTCAGAGACTTTCTTGGCCTTCTTGTTAGGACGAACAGCTGCAGGTGGGAGAGAAGTGACCCAGCTAAATCAAGACAGACACCCCAAGCCCCACACTCCCCTTAGTACACGGCCAGTCTGAGGCTCTGGGAATTCGCAAAAGTAAGATCCTTTTCTCTCTTCAAGTCTTGGAGACCCAAGTCTCCGAGGTCACCACGTGTGGCGTTTTCGGGAAAGTCACGGCAGAATCAGCGGCTGCCTGAAGCCACATCGCTGGTCCCTCTCAGGCTGCTTTCACTTTGGGAGGTACCTCGGACACGCTCCATGTTCATACTTGACAAATGGACTTCAATTCCACTTCCTCACATAGGTTACCAGTTAACGTGTGAATCGGTTTGACTTGTAAATACTTGACTCAAACAAGCAATCATGGTCTTTGAAGTACTTTCTTATAGGTTTTTTTAAAATGACATCGTTCCTGGAAGCAGTCAGATCACAAACGCCGCCAGCCTGGAGCACTGCGATCTGAAGTCGGAGGCCTAGTTACGTAGCCACAGTTCTCCAGGGTGAACATGCCTCTTCATTCTGTTTACCTGCATTCAAGTATTCAGGTTCCATGTTTTAGTCCTAACACCTGCTTTCTACCAAATTCCACAAAGCTGGTTTTTTTCTAAGAAATGTCAAAGTAAACTCACATAAGCTAGGGGTATTTTCTTTTGAGTGTATGAAATTGGCAGTCTTTCACAGTCACCTTTTCAAATTAAATTGAGCCTGGATGAAGGCAGAGATGAATTCTAACTTTTCTGTAGACTCTCCCTGGTCCAGGCTCTGGATACAGATGTGACAACAGCCATCACGGAAGCAGCTCAGAGCTACAGCTTAGGAGAGAGTGATCGCTGCACACTCCAGTGTCCTTGCCTGCGTCAGGGCTCCACACGCTCCAGGAACATGGGAAGAGAAGCTCAGGTGCTTTAACAAGGTGGATGGATGTGGCCAAACCTTTCTACAGGTGCTTCCACTTCTTCTCTCTCTCCGACTCTCCTGGCGGATGAATAGATATGGTGACCCTTTTAGAAGCCACAGCGACACAGGTGACACAGACGATGCAGGTGATGCAGGGGACATAGACCAATTATACATTGCTAAATGCTACTGCTGCCCTTGCGCCCAATCACACCCCGCCACGAGCACAGCTCCCGCCCTCTCATCCAGTTATATCCCAAGCCATCCTATATAAATGCCTGTAACATCCATAATAAAAACAAAAGTGGGGGAAGCTTCTCGACTAACACAGAATCTGAGAGTTGTGACTCAGCGTCCCCGCTCACCTTCCCGAGGTCATCGGACAACAGAGACGGTACAGTAACCAGCACGACCAGATGACAGATGGATGTCAAGATCAGACTGTCTCTGTGATTAGAAGCTGTGATTCATTCAGGCATCCAGCGCACACTTTGAACACATGCTGGGATCTGCAGTCTACAGTGGACAGGATGCCGTCCTTGACCTTTGAAGAATGGAGTCCAGTGAGAAAGAGGATGCTGACCAAGGGGGAAGAGACGAGCTCCAGTAAAATACTTAAGAATAACATTGAATGCCATGAAAAATAAACAGGGTGCTATGCAGAGAACACCAGAGGGAGGTGCTGTGTGTGTGTGTGTGTGTGTGTGTGTGTGTGTGTGTGTGTGTGAGTGTGCAGAGGATGCCCCTGAGGAGTAGCATAGACAAAATTCTGCAGGGTCAGAGGAGGTGCCCAGTGGGCCACCAGGGTCCACGCTGTCCTGTCACCTCAGGCACAGGCAAGTTCCCTGGGGGGAGGGTAGAAGCTGAGGGCCACCTTCGTAGATCCCGGCTATGGCCAGCACTTCCTGGGTCTCACTGCAGCCATAAACACGTCACGTAGATGAATCCATTTTACGGAAAAGAAAACTAAAGAACAAAGCAGGTGACACGGCAGTTTGTGTAGACCTCGCGTCCACAATTGCTGACGCCATGCCCCAGCCTCCACTGTTCTCACCTGGAAGCAGGTAAGGTTCATTCGGGGGCTGCCAAGGTGTAGAGAACGGAGAAAGGGCACGAGCCAGTCCCTTGGGAAGCTGCGGGAGCTGCCACCACAAAAAACTGGACCAGGATCTATCGTTTTTCTTGGGAGCCAGAAAAACAAGGGCCGAAGCTCCACCGAGGTACAGGAGGGAGGATTTGCAGAAAGGAAGGCACCGAGGGGATCACTGCCTGCACTCAGGGACTCGGCAGTGGACGCACGTCAGCCAGCAGTGCTCCACACCGGAAATCCCCAGAGCAGCCGAGCGACGGCCCATCCTCCCAAGCTCGCTCCCTCCTCCTGCGTCGGTTCGGCTCCTGAACCTGAGTCGGCGCTTACTCTGGGCCTCCGGGCTTGGACTGGGAGGCGCGGTTTCTAAGCCAACGTCTACTCTTTTATGACAGTTCGGAGTCGGAGCATTCAGGCAGACCGGCCCTATTTCCAGGTCCCTGGAGGCTGCTTCGCACCCTGGTCGGCCCTTTACACCCAGCCTGGACGGCGCTGCTCTGCCCCGTCTCCAGAGGGAAGCCGCTCCCCCGACGCCCCGGCGCCAGCCCTTCTCAGGCACGTGGCCACCGTGACAGAATCTGTCCTGGACACACTCTGGAGGCCTACCGCTCAGGTCGCAGCGACCAGACTAACTGAAAAGCAGTAACAGGAGTCGCCACAAGCTCAGCCTTCCCCGAACAGGAGTAAGCACTGTAAAGCCCACTTAAAATTTAAAGAAGAGTACCGGCGCGGCACAGACGGCGTGGTGCAGGTGAACGAAACATGTTAGGCCGTGTGTACATAACCATTTTTAAAACCAAATGTTCAAGCACAATGTATATCACCATGAGCAACCGTGTGGTTGCGGGACACCTGAATATTTTGAGTCTGGCAGTAGCCAGCCTGCCAACCGGGTACAGCTTTGACTGAGCGCGAGACTTCCTCTCAGGGCCTCCCGAGACCGCCATGAAGGCCGCTTGGCGCAAACCTGGCTCCCCCCCCCCCCCCGCTTGAAAAAGCTACTCAGCGGGAGGGGCCCCTCAGAACCTCTCAATGAGACAGCCCAGTCATGCGGCCTTCCAGCCCAGGAGCTCTGTGTCCCCCTTCAGGGTACAAATGTGCCTCTTTGGCCCTCTGCCTCGGCCTGGGAAATGCGAAGTTGGATGCAACTGTGTGAGAAAAGCCGGCCCTGGTGTCAGGAGCACCCAGGGCAGAAGGAGGACGTGAGGAGAGCCTCGCGCCTGCAGGAGAGGCGGCTCCCTGTTCACCTCTGCGGCTCCGAGTGCTGAGCCCCCGCCTTCCTCCCTGAGCGACCAGGAGGAGCCGTTCTTTTCCCTCATGGCCGTCACCTGGGGGTGCTGCTGGCCCTCAGCCTGTTCTCCCAACCCACGACGGCCCCGGAGTAACCTCAGCCGTCGGCGACAGAGGTCTGGATCTGGACCCAACGCCTGTCAGGACCACACGGCCTGCAGGCCTGAGCCCCCACCCTGAACCGTACCTCACAGCACTGACCTCAGCAGGACAGTAGGAGGAACCGAGGCCTCGGGTCTGAGCGGACCACGGGGCGCCCTCCGGGGCTGGATCAGCACCCTGAGAGCAGGGCCCAGCCCGTGCCCAGCCCTGCGGCAGGAGAGACACCGGGATGGGCTGGATCGGCACCCTCAGAGCAGGGGCCCAGCCCGTGCCCAGCCCTGCGGCAGGAGAGACACCGGGAGGAGCTGTCTCCCGAGGACTTCAAGCGGGTCCTGACCAGACAGCAAAGCTTCCGGCCCTTTCATTGTGCTTCCCGGCACACGGAACAGTGAGAAAGAAACGCTCGCTGTTCTAGCCACACCCTTTATCATATTTTACTGGAACAGCACAGGCAGCTTAACGTGAACAGGTCAAGTTTCGGAGGCAGAGGAAGCACCTCAGCGGACGGGAGACCAGCCCTCCGTCCTCCACGCTCGCTGGCCTAGCTGCCCCCAAGGACACTGTCTTGACTCCGAAGCTCTCTGCTGTCCAGAAGACTGAGCCTCAGCTGAAAGGCAGGGAGGAGCTCAGGAACCCGCTACCCTCCCGAGGTCTCATCCTGCTGCTGGCCGGGCTCCTCTTACGACCCCTGCGCTGTGGCTGGAGCTCTGGCCGTGCTGGTTTAGGGTCTGCCTCGAAGGAGCACCCGCCCCTTTCACGGCGCTCAGCCACCTCCTCCACGGCCACCCGACGTGGCTGGGGGCCCGCTCCCTCCAGCCCGGCCTCCTGCACGCGTCGAACCTCTCGACGAGACGGTGCTTGTGTTCAGGACCTAGCGTCTGCACGGGGCGCTGTATGCTGGAAGTATGGCTGCCGGATGGTGGGCTTCGGGGATCTCACTGCACCCCGAGGTCTGTCGCCGGATCAGAGGATTCAGCTACGGCTGAGTTCATCAGCTGGATGGACTCGGCAGGAGGCAGGGGCTCGGTGGACGAGGCAGCTGCAGGGCTGTGAACTCAGGGTATGTTCTGTCGCCGGCCCTCTCCTCTCCGGCTCTCTGTCTCCTTCTGAGCGGCCATGAGGTACCTTTTCTTCCCCCACCACCTGCTCCTGCCATAACGCTTCCCTCACTTCAGTTCTAGAAACAGCGGAAGCCCCTGATAATGAACGGAAACCTCTGAACCTAATGAGCCGAAAGAAACTTTTCTTCCTCAATTTACTTGTTGGTTCTTTGCCTCCACAATGAAAAGCCAACTTACACAGGGCTCTACGCTCACGGGTTCCTTTGCCAAAGTGAGACTCTGCATCGCAGATCAGTTCCAGGCTCTATAAGTGTGACACTGGGGACGGCCTGGGGGAGCCTCTGGCTGCCGGCTCCCCAAAGCCCACCATCCGGCAGCCTGGGGGAGCCTCTGGCTGCCGGCTCCCCGCTGACCGTCCCAAGAGCAGCCTCTCACACGAAGCTGCCTTTACAGGGACTTGCCAGCTGAGAGCTAAATAAAGTATTTCTGGATTATCCCATCTACCACACTCCTAACTTACACACACTTCCCAGACCCCAGGCTGACTTCTATCACCACCCTTTTCTCTCCCACACCCAGGTAGGTCTTTAAGCCCTCCTGCTGGGTTGATGATGTCAGACTGCCTATAGCTTTAAAAGCAATTAGCACATTCTTTCCTTTTTACTAATATTTTGAAACGTCTAACTAAAATCATCGTAACCCAACTTGAAAATTCAACAATCTTCCCACATTCCCAGAAGTCTTCCGGGCAGCCCTTTAAAGTAGCTTTGAAAATATGTATTCTTACCACCTCTGTGGAAATAAACAGAGCCAGACTCCGTTTTCACAGGAGCAGAAACAAAAGCCCAAGGAGCAGCAGGTGTGTGTTCCACGGTTCAGGGGCAGAGGGCGCCCTCCCGCCCCGGCCCGGAGGCGGACGGGTTGTGGGTTTTCAGCTGACCTCGTGAAACCGGCTGCACACACGTCACGTCTGTGTGCCTGGTCTGATGAAGTCACTGCTCTCTTCCTGCCTCACAGATGTTACAAGGAGACGAGCAGCTGGGGGAACGGGCAGGCGTTCTTTTTATTTTCTGCCTTTTTGCTTTTAGTTCTGCACTCTCGGGGAAAAAAACGCACGGGCTTCTTTCCTCCGGTTTCCCCGGCTGCACTTCAGTAAGCCTCTCTCTTTCGCCTTGGCTTGCCCCCTTCCTTCGTGGGGAAGTCGGGGCACCCCTTTCTCTAATGCACCCCTGTGAGCTCAGGCCACTCCCGCCTGCTCTGCCCACCTGGCCTAGACACCCTGCGACCTCCCTGATGAGACTGATCTGTGGGCGTCTGAGACCCAGGAAGTGGACGAAGCCCAAGCTCCCGGGGCTTCAGTCGCTCTCACAGAGCACCACGCACTGGCTATTTTCCAGAGAAGGACTTTCTTTGCGCTCACAGTTCCGGAGGCTGGAAGCTCGGAGGCTCCTACGTGCAGCAGGTGTGCTGCGTGCCAACACAGCGGAAGGCGCGGAGGGAGGGCAAAGTGGTCACAGAGGTGCGGGCGGGGCAGAGCGCTGTTACAGCCCTCAGTTCCTCCGGCACGAGCCGTTCCCACCATGGCCTCGGTCCGCTCAGAAGACTCCGCCGCCTGGTTCCCACCCCTCCCGCGAGGACCCACCCTCCACACTGCTGCCTCCAACACGGGGACTGAGGAGACGCAGCCCGACCGTGGCACCCACCAGAAAAGTCAGCCGTTTCCCCCAGATCATGAGATGTTCGCACTGCTGTAAAAACTCAGGCAAGAATCTGCATTTACTACTGAGAATGTCCCTTCTTCACACACCTGAGAAAGGCTGTTATTCATCTCAGCTGCTTAAATTAAGTGTGATTTAGAGTTACAGAGCAAGATGTTCTGAATCTGGAGTAGAATTTGAAATTCGGACAGAACACTGATTACACGTCCTCCTAATTAAGAGTTTATACGGACAATCTCATCTAATTCTCCGTACAACTCGACAAGAGAGGGTCGATTACTGTCCTCATCTTGAGGAAACCGAAGGTCAAACCAGAGTAACTTGTAATTCAAGATGGCACCCCTCTCCGGGTCTGCCTGACTCAAGCCCACATCTGTACCTGGGATACGTGACCGCTGTTCTTGAGCAGCTTCTCCTCCTCCAGAGGAGGAAAGTGAGACCCAGCGAGGCAGGATTGTGCAAGATCACTGTGCTGTTTGTGGCAGGGCAGGGTAAGCAGTGACTCGGGGTCCCCAACTCCTCCGGCCCCTTCTGCCACGGCGCAAAGCTGGAGGAAAGACCACGTCATTACTTGTCTCCAGCAGAACGTGACTAACCCAGACACCGCTGACCATGTTTTGTTATTTTTTTTTTTTTTTTTGAGACAGGGTCTCGCTTTGTAGTTCAGGCTGGCTCTGAGCTCACTATGTAGCCAGACAAGCCTGGAACTCAGCAGTCCTCCTGCCTCTGCCTCCCGAGTGCTGGGATGACAGGCGTGAGCCACCACACCCAGCATTGTGGTGTGTGCTATTGATTGCTGGTGGGCGTGAGTCTCCACGCCCAGCATTCTATGTGGTTACCCGGATCGAACTCAGGACCTTGCGCTTGTGAGGCAGGCGCTGGAACCACTGAGCTAAATCTCCGGCTCAAGACCATGTATTTTTAAAGCAAAATCTGGCTGGGTTCAGTGCAGTGTTGCTGCAGGACAGACAAGGACAAGGACAAAGCACTCCCTGGGCTCTCAAGTCGCTGGGAAAATATCCCGGCAATTCCTCCTCCCACCGGGTGCCTTTACCTCACCTTGACTTAGCGACGTATATTATAAATGCTCTTGGCACTCAGACCTACCAAAAGCAAAACATGTGAATCATCTCTGTGTATTAAAAAAAACATTATATACACTTACACAAATACATCTGTAAAAACTAAAGCTGATCATTTCCTAATAGATCCCACTGACTAACAGCTCTGGTAGCTCTAAAGATGACTGGGCCTATTCTAATCTCCTGTCCTGCTAGACTCTGCCCCCCGGTAGCTCTTCTGCAACAGCGAGGCCCCCGCGGAGACATTCTAGACACCTCCAGACACACGGACTTCATGGGAGCCTGCAGGCTGCTCTCATGCTTCCTTGCGGAACAGCTGAGCTAAAAAGCTTCAAGTTTTGCCTTCTTCAGATAAATCGGTACCATTTCTAGAATGTGTGGCTGCCGTTGCTGTTACAGGACAGGTCACGCCGTCTAATACTTCAGACGCTGAAGCCCGAGCCCTTACGCCTCACCATGAGGTTGGATTTAGACAAGGCCTGTGAAGACAGAGGCTGGCAGAACGGAGCCCTAGCGGGGGCCGTTTCACCCACACAGAAGAAGGCGGGCGGCAGACGGGTCCAGCGGAGGTGTGCGCGAGGACACGCTGGAGGACATGACACACAAGCCACGCGGCAAGGCTTTCGTAGAAGCTGGCGCTGCCTGCGCGCTGGCCTCCAGACTGGCAGAAAATGAGTCCCTGCCTCGGCCGCCTGACCGTGGCACTGCACAACAGCCCTCGTGGACTAGCACACACTGGGAGAGGGCACGTGACAAACTCTGCCGATTCAACCATTTCCGAGATCATGGCTCAGGGGCATTCAGTACATTCACTCTGTTGTGCCGCGGTCACCACTGGCCGCTCCGAAACTTTTCCTCTTCCCTGACTGAAGCTCCACAGCTGCCTGGCTTCCTGCCCCAGCCCACCGGCCACCACGTGCCGTGCTCCGGCTGCCCACTCCGGCCCAGCACAGCCTTTCACCCAGACAGGGTGTGCGTGGGGACGGGGAAGAAAGTCAGGACAGGAAGGAGCTGTGTGGGAGGATATTCAGGAAGGGCCAGCAGGCGGCCTCTCCGAGTGACCGAGGCTTCGCCAAGACTCTTGCAGAGCAAGGCTCACCAAGTACACAGCCAACTGTCCCGCTTGTCAACAAGACACAGCAGCCACTGTGATCCGTCTATGCTTCCAGAGGGCTCTGTAGCGTCCAGGCAGGTCTGCTAATACAATTACCTCTACTTGAGCCAGGAGGAGACTCCAACAGCTCAGCAGGTCAAATAAAGGTGGGAGCGAAGGGGAAACCAATCACTATAGCCCAATATAGTCCCATCACTGGGCTCCAGAGAGACTCTCGTACCCCTGAAGCTAACCGGAGAGAAGCTGCGGGAACCTTCCAGGATGGAAAGCAAAATGAACCACAGCACAGAGACAGAAAGCACACCTCAGAGGGCCGGTCACGGATGAACTTTGGGAAGACACAGATGTGATGAGGACATATCTGAAAGGGATCTGTACAAGGCTGTTCACCAGTTTGTGGATCATTTTGTTATCCTCCTCCCTGTGCCAGCTGCTTTCAGCGAGGCTTAGCCCACAGAAAGGGACAAGTTCCCATCCCCCCTCACACTGCCAAGCCTAGAGAGAACTATCTACTTAAGCCTGAGTGACAGCCACGAAAAGTGGTCTCTCGGCACTGGACAGAACACTAAAGTACATCCCTGCAGAAAGCACCGTGACCGCCGAAGTCCGAACAGCGTTGCCACTGAATACACACGGGCAGCCCAAAGATGTCAGCATGTCTCGTGACTCCCAGGGCTCAGCTGGAAACTCAGGGGCACGAACCTGAAGGGACTGTCGAACTACTGTGTCCGCAGAACGCCCCACGTGCTGAATGTCACTCCGTCTTCTCTCCTTCAAGCACAATACGCAGTTGAAAATCCCAGCCTCAGATTGGGTTTATGTTAGAGCTAACTAATTTTGCAAGATTTCGGGTGAGATGGTTTCAGACTGGAACGAATCTGGCCAATTTTGCAACTGTTAAAACACCACAGTTCAAACTGTCGGGGTGGATAAGTTAATCACTGAAAATACTTTATATAAAAGAATTTATATACAGACCTAATTATAGACTTATTTTCTTCCTTTCCCCATGTATCCCTAAATTCATAGTAAACATTAAAAAACTTGGGAAAAAAAAAACAAGATGAGACTATGAACAAAATATAAAAAAGGGGGAGAGGCTGTGGATTGGCTCCAGGCATCTGAGTCTGAAACTCCTCGAGTGTTTATTTTCTCTCATGTTCAGGCCCATTTACTCCCTGCCTCATAATTATAAGAATTGTTTTGGGGCCAGAGGGTTAGCTCAGTGGTTCTGGCGCCTGCCTCGCAAGGACAAGGTCCTGAGTTCGATCCCCGGTGACCACATACAATGCTGGGCGTGGAGACACACGCCCACCCACAATCAACACCGCATACCACAATGCCGGACGTGGTGGCTCACGCCTGTCATCCCAGCACTCAGGAGGCAGAGGCAGGAAGATTGCTGAGTTCGCGGCAGCTTGCCTGGGCACCATAGTGAGCTCAGGGGCCAGCCTGAACTACAAAGCGAGACCCTGTCTCAAAAAGCAAAAAAAAAGAATCGTTTTGGTTGTGTGTGATGTTGACCTTCTCTTACTTGTAACACACATGGCTTCAACAACTTTGCTTATTTTGCGTATTTGCTATAAGTCACTGAATCTGAGCTCAAGTTTTCAAACACTCAAGTATGTTACGGAGTCACGCTAGTCCTTTACCCTCTGCAGTAAATGTCTCTATCCTTATCTCTAAAATATCTATCCTTCCTTTAGACTTGTAGCAGAACCAGGCACCAGCCAAGGGATGAGCTCAGACTACCTCAACCAACTTGAGCACTCTCGGTAAGTATACTATTAGTGTGACCGTTCATTCACTTGTAAGGACACTGGTACTTAGAATAGCTAACTAAATGTCTTTAATCCGAAACGGACTACTAAGTAAAGGGTTAGTAACTAAATCCAGCAGTCTAACTATGCTGTTTTACCTCTTACTTAACTACACAATATAAGCAAAAATATTTAGCTCACATGGTTCTTGCAAAGATAAATGAGATTACAGATGTAATCGATACCATGGGGGTCAGGGGATGGAAGACACCCAAGCAGGCATGCTGCTGACGGCGACCACCTTCCTGAGGTTGTGTTGTGCGTGTCCCACCATGTTTCACAATTCCTCTTCTCACAGCGACTTCACGTAGGCATGCAAGTCACACTTTTAGCTAATGGTGTTGGTAACTAGGATTTACACCAACCCAAAAAAGTGAAAAATACTGTTTTAGCTAAAGGCATTAGAATACTCAACAAAACAATGTAATTGTAGTGGCAATAAAATTTGTATGGTGCTAAAAGCACTTATGTAGAACTTGTGATGTATGACTGTGTGTGGTGGTACTGTATCTCCAGTTCTCTTTTCTAACCTCACACCATGGAAACTCTTACTCATCTTACAAGGCCTCCCTGAGACGTCTGGTCTTTCTTCTGCTAATTCCTTCTCTTCAACCCAGAAGAGCAGGGAGCTGTCTTCTCCTCTTATTACTATGGAACTGCACTAGATGGCAGTTAAGAGCAGAATTCTCATCTTAAGAAACTAATACCCTTGCCCAGCACAGTCTCTCATTAAAAGGTGCACAGTACCTGTATATTTCATGAAGGAATACTTTCACTGTGCTGGTTTTACATTCTTAATAGTGTGAATATCTGAGGTAGTGTACAACAGAGTTTATTATGGACATTCATACTGGAAACACTCAGTAGACTCTTCATGTTAAAAAGTGGTATCACGGGCCGGAGGGTTAGTTCAGTGGTTCCGGCGCCTGCCTCGCAAGCGCAAGGACCTGAGTTCGATCCCCAGTTACCACATATAATGCTGGGCGTGGTGGCTCACGCCTGT
>PVIC010052669.1:0-12098 GCA_004025085.1 Thryonomys swinderianus | reverse complement strand
AAAAAAAAAAAAAAAAAAAAAAAAAAAAAAAAAAAAAAAAAAAAAAAAAAAAAAAAAAAAAAAAAAAAAAAAAAAAAGAAGAAGAGAATAATTTTCCTTCACTACAATGTGATAAATACAAAACAAAAAGGTTGTGTTAGCAAATCTCAACAAAATACACTATTTAGCTAAGAAAAAGAAACTCTTAGGGCAGATAAAAAATAATGAAACTACATGGTTTTTAAAAGAAGTAGACCTGAAACAGAAGATTTTGGAAAGGATGAAAGTAAAAGAATAGAAAAGACAAGTTATTAACGAAAGTAAACCTGGACTTGCCTACTAATATCCTTTAAATAATCTGTAAGAGGGGCTGTGAAACTCCATCTTCACCAAGCCAATGGCTATTTATGTAAACAAAGTTTTATTAGAATTCAGCTAAGTCTGTTTACATCCTGCCTATGGCTGCTCTCATTTTAAAAGGACAGCACTGATTATTTTGGCAGTACTCTAGGGCCTATACAAGCTAAAACATTTATTCTGGCTCTTTACAGAAAAAGTTTGCTGATCTCTGGTTTGCAAATTAAAATGAGGAAGGCTATAATAATCACTACATCATCATGTGAATAAAAGTTTTAATCTATCAAGAATATATAACAATTTAAAATTTGTATATGCTCAATCAATTAAACTTCAAATATAGTGTTGGCCACATAAATGTCATAAAAATCAATTCAAATTCTTTGAATTTAAAGTGCCTTTGATCTCCATGTTAGCCTCTTGTCTGTGAGTTGGTCAGGATTTAAATGAAGAATCAGATGACTAGCACAGATACTTAAACCTTTCTTTTTACTGGGACTACTTTTAGGGATGAGAAACCTGAACAAGAATTTTTTTTAAAGGAGAAAAGGGTAGATGGCAGGAGTAATTTACTTAACAGCAAGACCAGGGATTACAGGCACCAATAATTCATCAAACAGTTTTGTGAAAGGTTCTTCAAAAGTATGGCAATAAAAAATAATCAGTCCCAGTCTTGAATTCATAGTGTTATTAGTCAAACAACAACTAATTAATAATTGGTGGTAGAATTAAATAATCCCCTGTCACATACTTAAAACTAAATCAAAAATACAAGAAAGCCAAGTGTGGTGGCTCACTCCTGTAATCCCAGCACTCAGGAGGCAGAGACTGGAGGATTGCTGAGTTGGAGGCTTGCCTGGGCTACATAGTGAGCTCAGGGTCAGCCTGAACTACAAAGGGATAGCCTGTCTCAAAAAAAAAAAAAATACAGGAGAATTCCCAGAGAGCTGTCTGATTATTAACCAGTTGAATACCATTCAGTAATGTCAAAGGAATCCCTGAGGATGTAGTGGTCCTTGTAGCTGTACTGCAGGTGGCTTTAGACTGAGGAATTTTTTGAACTCCTTCAGGTACGTAAAAATTATTTGAGGGGACTTTAAAGAAATCAATTTCCAGATCCTCAGTTCTTCTGTGTTCATTTCTTCCTAAAAATTGATCTGATATAGGATGTGCCTGCTATCATTCAGCTTTAATTTCCCACTTTTATTTTGGGAATCATGCTTTTCCCACTTTACAGGATGAAAAACCTGTTCCTCAACCAACCTGAACTTGATGATTGGGCATTGATTGCTTTGGTGGTAGAAACTTCCCTAGTGCAAAACAAAAGAACAATTTAAAATATTGATTTCATTGTTCTAAAAGAGAATGATTCTAATGAGAGGGTAACAAATCCTGTGCCAAGCCACAGTTTGCAGTTCCGTGCTAGCAACAAAACTGAAAATAGTACTTAAGTTTTGGTTGATAGATCATTAAAAGTAGTTTTTCATGATAAAGCACATGTGACTTTTGGCATACAATTCAGAAGGCTTTCAAAGAATTAGGGGGCATTGCTATGACTAATGCCTTTCCTTATCTTCTGTATGTGAATGAGCTTGCTCAGTGCTTATATACATAAATGTAAAACTGAAAGAGGTTTGATGCAATAAATGATAGTTATTCTTAAATACAAAATTAAATGAAAAAGCTTCAAGAGATGCATTTTAATTGACATTTGCACTTCTGTTTGATTATCAATATGTAACATATTTATACTGTTCTGGTTCTATACTAGTATTTGCAAGTCAGTAGGCCTGGAAATTTCCAAATTCACTAAAATAACAACTTGTCCAAACGCACTTTAAAGACTCAGACGCTGGCTACATTATGTCTGTTCTTTTATTTTTTTTTTATATTTTCCATTACTGAGGAAGTAATGAAAATTTCACCAAAGAAGGTTTAAAAACTTATCATGCTGGGGCAGAGCAAGTGTGTGGAGTAGCACATGGTACATTCAGAAAACCCATCACTGTGACCATTTGAGATATTTTCTTTTGTCTAGAATTTGCTTTTCATTAGCTGTGTCTTGTCTCCGTTTGAGACCTTCAATTTACAAATCACTTTATTCTCATGCCTATATCTACTGTACTTTAGAAAATGTAAGTCATAGCATGTGTTGGCTGCAGACTAGCTAATTTGATTACTACGAAGGGCCCTGGAAAATGGACGGAATGGCAGATGTATCAGGAATCTCAGACATGAGGCAGATGTATTGGTTAAACATGGCCACCAAGATGAGCTAATTCAGATCAGGTTGTGACAATGATTTGACTAAAGGAGCCAACAGCAGGGTGGGATATGTCCATCAAAAGCAAGAGATAGAAGAGTGTGGCTGGAAGTGATCAGAGCTGCTGTGGTGGAACAGGTCAGAGACAATTAGGAGTCATAAACAAGGAGATATAACTAGGTAATAGAAGAATCACTGTTTATCAACAAAGCAAGCCTCAACTTCTGTAGGGAATGAGATAGAGATAAAAAAATTTGTAGCTATTCCAAGATAAAACATGTTGCCTAGCTTAAGAAAATTTTAGCCAAGTTTCCATAGGGGTTTATATTTATTTACTGAAGTCAATAAAGGCTTCCTCTGATTTTTGACCCCTAGATGTGCAGGATGTTAGAATCTCAACATTTACCTCTTTGTTTAAAAAACATTCTATAACACTTTCATCTCATTGCCCATGATCCGTCACTATTAATATTGTGTTTAGAAAACTAGTAAGAAGTTATATGTTAGGGAAAAGTGTTTAGAGAGAAGTTCTTTATCACCAAAAGACCTCAAATTTCCAGTAGACAAATTTTAGTAATTAGGCTGGTCACCTAATGATGTAGCTATATTCCAGTCCCTTCCAGCTTCAAAGTGTCATAAAAACAAAAACCATACTTATGACTTTTTAGGAAATCAAGAATTGATTCACTGTTCTATGCTGAGGTTGGCAAAGATGAGAGAAATCTCATCATTAAAAATGAGGTGTGAAGATACAGAGGTATGCTTCCCAACATGGTAGAACTTGATCATGGCTGATACCATTTGTTGAAATGACAATATTTTGGACATATTATGTTTAAAAAGATATAATATTAAAATAAATTTCACTATTTAATGTATTCTTATGTGGCTACTAGAATATTTAAAATTATATATGCAGTTTTCATTTTACTTCTATTGGGCGATTTTAAATAGAGAATCCCAAGAATGTAGGTATAGGAGCAACAGAGGACTAGGAGAAGCCTATATGTTTGAGAATTCCTAGATATACTGGAAAATGTCAAGTCTTCCACAGTATTGAGGTGAACTCAATCCATGTGATTTACACATTAAATTGAAGGCACCTCCCCAAAGTTGAATAATTTGGGGTATACAATTATAGGGATTCTATGCACCATTTTTTTTGAGGGGGGAATGGGATAAAATTTATTTTTTTAAATGCTCATTTCTTCTTCTCAACAGGGCCTGCCTTGGCTGAGTCCATCACTTTTGTTTTTCTTTTTGTGAAGTAGGGTCTCACTCCGTAGTCTATGCCCCATTTTTAATCCAATGATTTGTTTGTGTTTGAACAAGTGATATCATTTAAAACTTACTAGTTAAATTTAGAGATAGTTTCCCTATTTAAAAATACTTATATATTCTCATTTGAAAAAATAATATTGTGTTTACAAAACATCCCTGCTGTGTTCTAAGTATAAAAATGTTCTCAGTTCTCTCTGAACTGTCACATAAGCAGCAAAATTGTGCCCTCACATATTCTACAACACAATATTTTAGGGAAATAAAAATGAGAAGATATAGTCGATAAGATAATTCTGTTGATAGAATTGTTCTTACTCTTCTGTCTCTGCCTTGAATCAGCAGGCATTAAAAGAAACAACAACATAGAGTTAGTCTTTAGTTTCATAAAAACTAATAAATACTTCAATTACTGCTTCCTCTTTTATTCCTCCCCCTTGAATCTGCTGGTGAATATTTGTTAAAAACAAAAGCAACAATAAAAATGGTGCCATAATATCTGAGACAATTATGAGAAAGAGGTTCTGAAACGATGTTCTAAGACTATACTTTCAAGGATCATTTCTACAGTTGGTGATATTCCAACATATTCTTATCCTCAAATAGCACTGAATTTTTACATGTAGAGATTAAGTAAAGGGAGATGAAGTGGACTGGAAGCTACTTATGCAACTCCCTTCAGAAAGTTAAAAGGAGTGTAGAATAATGGATTATGAGTGTGCTGCAAAGGACTAGATTTACTGTAGACAACCCATGTGAAAATCTACACCTGAGTAATCCCTTCAAATTCAGTTGGTTCACCTTTCATTTTTCATGCACAGCCCTGTCTAGTCTGAACAACAAGTTTAGCTACATGAAAAACCATTCAATGGAAATTCTAAGATAACCAAGTTTCCCTAAGTTTCTAAAATATCCAACTTTCTGGATGTTCATTGTTATGTCTACCCTTACAGGGAGATACTGTCAAGGATGGGTTGTTTCATTTTCTTTGAACTGTTAAGTGAATAATGTTTCTTTTTAAATATAAAAAACCTTATGTGGTTAACACTGGAAATTGTCCTTAACATTTTAATTAGAGTTCAGAACGCATTACTGTTCTATTATGTGATTATGATGAAGGTGCTAATTACATCATACATTGTTTCCTTCCCTGCTTTTCACCAACTATCTTTCTGAAAACCTTTTACTTTTTAATTTCTTTCTCCTACATTTCTTTGTTAAAAATTGAATCTTTATTGGTACATTATGTATACACATCACAATTGCGCTCAATATTGAGAACTTGCACCAGTATTGGACTTGACTTAATACTCATTTTTCCCCTTCCCCTATATTCTGACTTTATCAGGTGAAATACTCTGTAGGCATCTATTAAGTCCATTTCTTCAAAGGTTTGCTTCACTTCAAGTATTTCATTATTGATTTTTTTTGTCCAGTTGATCCGTCTAGTTGTGACAGCATGGTATTGAGATCTCCTATTACTATTCTATTAGTACTTATCAGGGTTTCATATCTGTTAATATTTGTTTTATATAGTTGGATGCTTTGGAATTTGGTGCATAAATACTTACGAATGTCATATCTTTCTCTTGAATTGTTCTCTGTGTGAGGATGTAGTGGTTCTTTGTCTCTCTTAATCAGTTTTCATTTGAAATCTATTTAGTCTGCAAATAGGATAGCCACTCCTGCTTTTATGGAGTTTCCTATCACATGGAGAATTGTTTTCCATCCTGTCACTTTCAGTCTATGGCTTTTTAAACTGAATTAGGTGTGTTTCTTGTATGCAGCATATTGTAGAATCTATATTTCTTAATCCATTTTGCCAGTCTGTGTCTTTTAATTGGGACAGTGAGGCCACTGACATTAATGGTTATGGCTGATATGGCCTGATATATACCTGTCATGGTGTTTTCCTGTCCTTGGGTCTTTTGTTCTTTGCTTTTCCCCTTTCCATTCAATTTCTTGTCTTGCTCAATGTGTTCACTCTGCTAGGTCTCATGAGTTTGTGACCTTCATTGCTTTTTTCCAATATATTCTTTAGAATGTTTTAGAGTACAGGTTTGTAATTGTGCAGTTTTTCAGGTGTTGTTTGTCAAGGAAGTATTTTATTTGTCAGTTTTGAAAGATAGTTTTTCAGGATGCATCAATCTAGGTTGGAGGCTATTTTCCTCCAAGACTTGAAACACTTCACACCAGGATCTCCCAGAATTGAGCATTTGCATTAAAGAGTCTGCTGTGACCCTGATGGGCTTCCCTTTGTATGGGGTACTTTTCTTTTCTCTAACTGCTTTTAGTATTTTCTTCTTTTGTTGGCTATCTGGAACCTTGATAATTATAAGCCTAGGGGTAGAATATTTTTTATATCATGGCCTTTGGAAGCCTATATACCTTCTTTATCTGTATGTGCAATTCTGTTCCTTTCCCTGTGAAATTTTCTGCCATTATATCTGTGAACAATTTTTTTTTAAATGTCTTTTGCACTGTCTCCTGCTTCTTCACTGACTACAATCAGGGCTAAGCTATTTTTTTTTTTTTGAGACATCATCTCACTTTGTAGTTCAGCTTGGCCCTGAGCTCACTATGTAGCTCAGGCAAGCCTGGAACTCAGAAATACTCCTACCTCTGCCTCCAAAGTGCTGGGATTTCAGACGTGAGCCAACATGCCCAGCATTGTGGTATTTGGTACTGATGGCTGGTGGGCGTGAGTCACCACACCTGGTATTGTATGTGGTTACTGGGGATCGAACCAGGGAACCTGAGCTTGCTAGAACCACTGAGGTAAACCTCTGGGCTTGATATTCTTCTTTGAGTCATCTAGGAGCTGTTGGATTGATTTCTCATGGTCCCTTGCCATTTTCCATAAGTTATTCCTTTCCTGTTCCTGGCTGTGATCCTATCCTCTAGGTCTGAAATTTGGTCCTCAACTTCATTCACCCTACTTCTCAAAATTTCATTATTGTTTTTGGTCACCTGGAACTCTGCTTGAAGCTGTTTAAAAGGTTCCATTGTTTTTGTTATCTCAGATTCTATGGTGTCCCCGATCTCTTCTTTAATCATATTTTACTCTGCAGACAGCATCTCTGTTTTCATCTCAGAGATCAGTTCTGTTTGCCATTTTAGTAGATCTGCTTTTGTTACCAGCTCAGAGAGTACTGGTCATTGAGCTTCATTTTGCTCCATTGCCCTTTTCCTTATATTCCCCTGTGGTGATGATCTTCGTGTTAGGTTCTTGAATTTTTTCTCATTTGTGTGCAGTGGCCAGTGGCCAGTGTCCTAAGTCACTGCAAGACTTAAGAGGTGCTTACTGAGATTTGACCAAATAGGAAGGGACGTCCCATGGGGTTCTTGTCTGGAGTGCATGACAAGCAGGCTACAAGCCAGCAGCAGAAGTCTCTGGGCAATCTCTATGGCATTTACCCAGACTCACCCACAGGAGAAAGTTGGTCCCCTGGGCTTTTGCTCTGGATGTGATGAGAGAAATGCTGCAGGGTGGTGGCAGAAGTCACTGTGCAACCTCCATGGCAGTTACCCAGGCTCACCCAGGAGGAATGGAGGTCCCAAGGGCTTCTGATCTGGGTCTGATTGTGGGCAGGCTGCTAGCAAGAGGCAGAAGTCACTGCAGGACCTCCGCAGCACTTACCCAAACTCACCCAGGGGGAATGGGGCTCCCTCCCTAACTTTCTTTTTCTTGAAATATGCAACCCTAACATCTAAGTTCAGAACTATCCCAAATGGTAATGAAGTGCATGTGTGTATTGAGGAAATATCTGGAAAATATTTCTTTTCTCTAATTTTTATTGTTTTATTAGTACAGGCTTGCAATATGTAATGATTACATTCCTCATAGAATTGGTAAATAACATTTAATTAGTTTTTTTTATACTTTTCCCCTATCCTTCTTCTACCTCTTTGTTCTTTTCCCCTTTCCAAAAGATTTATCTCCTTATTTACTATTATCTGGGTTTTATTTTGCTTCTTTTTTTATATTTTGGGTTTCCCTTATAATAGAAACCATGTGATATTTAAGCTTGTGTATCTGAGTTATTCCACTTATCAATATGGGTTTGAGGTGCTTCCATTTTCCTACAAACTCGAGTCATGTGTAGGGAAATGGGAAATATTTCCTAATTCCTGAAGAGGCAAACAAAATCCTTATAGGAATTGTTTTTCGACTTTGAACTTCATTGTACCTAAAGGGGATGCTAGAACAAATGCAGCTATTTTATAACCTTGAGGGGAGCTTCCAGACAGTTCATTAAGAACCCAATCTGTGCTGAAAGCATTGAAGAATTGAATGAGGCCACTTATCTCTGGACATTTTGTCATGTTAAATAATAAATGCTGTATTGCTTAAGTCATTTTCAGTTGGATTTTGTTACTTGTAGCCAAAATCATTATAATGGGTTTGAAAATGTAGCACATAACTCTGAAAACTAATTCTAGTAAAGTCATTCTATGTGTGCCGGCATGTGACAATAATATTAATACAGTACTAGTTTTTTTTTCCCATTTTTCAGTTGCCTTAGAATAATTGTTAAGTGGATAGGCAAAGGACTAAATAAAACTCACAGACTTTCAAAGTACAGAGAAATTGTGTTTTTTGCTTTATCAGTATAACCATTCATTTCTCTACTCAAGTCTCTTCTTTTCTATTTCCCACATGGTTTCTGGCAGCTTTACCATGAAGTGTCTCTCTCTATGTTCAGATGGGCCTACTTGCCTAGACCTGTAATAGCCACAGCATATATAGCTCAGCCAACTGAAGTACTTTTAGTGATAGCAGTACATGCTGAAGATGTCTTCAAGGAAAGCAACAACAGGGATAAAGACTGACTCTGGGTACAGTTGAAGGGGTGGGTATTAAAGCATGCTTCAGCTAAGATTACAAGTAACCTCTGAGTTTTCCCTCCAAGGAAGTCAGTTTTGCTAACAAAGTGTGCAAGTCAGGACCAAATTTTCAGTAAAAAGTTATCATGTACAAATAAAGCTCAGAGGAAAATATTTGAAATGTCCTCATTCAAACACCCACTCAGAGGAATAATTCATTTGGGTAAGAATGATATTTACATTGAGTCATCTTTTAACCTCAACAGATTTACTTCAGTTCAACAAAGCTTTACTGAAAGTCTAGTGTAAACCCAGCCCTGTGCTAAGTGGTTGGCATGAGTACCAAAGGCAAGAAAAATAGTTTTCTGTTCTAAAGAATCTCAAACTTAGTCATGAATCTATCTAAAAAGAGCTAAATTGAGGTGCAAATAGAGTTCTTCTTGAGCAAGTAAAGGAGCACAGAATATTGCACAAAGGAGGTAATATTTAAACTATATCATAAAGAATGAGTGAGATCAATAGGAAAAAAATGGAACCCAGGGAGTAGGTTTGAATGGCACAGAAAAACTCTCCTGGAATGACAAGAGAGCCACAATTACATTGTATGGTCTTTATGACTTTACTTTTGAAAGTTAGATAGACAATCAGATTCATTTTCCTATCTTCTTTTCCCCCGACTTGCCAGATGTTAGGATTTCTCCATCTTAGTCTATTGTTCAGCTTGTCAATTTGAGCACTGCAATTTTAGTCCTTACATCTGCTTTTTGTGCGACACTACTTGCATAAAATGCATTCTCAGTCCTTTCTGTGGTACTTATTCTTAATGCAGGGACCAGATGGCAGAAGCCAACATTATTTCACTTTATGGACTATTCAATATGTAAGTGAAGAATGTAGATTGTACAACATATGACTGTCACATGTCTTTTACATTGCTTTCATTTTAATCACTTGATGGTTTTCAAGAAGAACCATTTGTTTCAGTTATATTTGAACAAAGGAGAAATTTACATTTATTTTCTTGCCTGTCCTAATCAATTGTCTCAGATTTTAAATACTGTATAATGGTATAATTTTAATATTGTAAAATGGAAAGAATGCCAATAGTATATTGTTCTTCAGCATTTGCTCAGTTTAACTCTCATAGATCATGGCCTCTTCAACATATAAAATAGATATATTATTCATCTACTTTGTTTTTGTCTTAGGAAATAAAACAATGACTATAGCAAAAAGATAGTACCTTAGACATATAAACCAAAGCAACGTTATGATAATACACACTGACCTAGATCTGTGGTGGCGAACCTATGGCACACATGCCACAGTCACCTGTTTGTTATTGAAAACTCTGAAAGGTCTACCACCACTGGTCAAGATTGAACATAAATATGGGTTCAATTTTGAAATCACTACTGGCTAGCAGTATGATCTTGAAAAATCTACAACCCTTATGTTAACATTCTCATTTTAAAAATTGGGCTGTCAATATTCAGTTCTTCAAGTTGCTATGTAAGTTAGATATCCACTCATTTCTTAAAGCTACTATACAGGTTGTTTAAGATAATATATGTAAGAGATTTAACAATATCAGGCACAGAATTCACAATGAATAGTTATTATATCCCTTATATACAATGTGCTATGTTTGTAATGTGGTCTGAGAAAGTCAAGAAGAGCTTCATAGAGGATATATTACATGTTCCTAAACAGAGATGCTTGGAAGGGAGCCACAAATATTTCTAGGAAAAGGGAGCAGCTGTAAAATGGCATGAAGACAAAAAATGGTTTTAGGGGGCCGGAGGGTTAGCTCAGTGGTTCCGGCGCCTGCCTTGCAAGCGCAAGGTCCTGAGTTTCGATCCCCGGAAACCACATATAATGCTGGGCGTGGAGACTCACGCCCACCAGCAATCAACACAGCATACCACAATGCCGGGCGTGGTGGCTCACGCCTGTAATCCCAGTACTCGGGAGGCAGAGACAAGAGGATTGCTGAGTTCACGGCAGCTTGCCTGGGCTCCATAGTGAGCTCAGGGCCAGCCTGAACTACAAAGCGAGACCCTGTCTCAAAAAAAAAAAAATGGTTTTAGGTTATTTGACAAAATGTTAAGTACTTTTACATAATTGAAACACAGGGTAAATGTGAAAGAGTAAAGTCAGGACAGGGGGCAGTAAGATTAAAAATAAGTTGAGGCCTAAACATGAAAATATTTGCATACCATTCTAAGATATTTTCTCTTTAACATTTTTATTATAACAAAATTTTAAATAGCAAACTGACATGATAGTATTTTCACTGGACATCAAGATGCTAAGTATGGTGTGCAGAGGGCTGACTATCAGGAAGGGTGGCATTGTGGATATTAGAATCTGATTATTTCAATAATCCAGTTAAAAAATTACAAGGTATTTAATGAGGTAGCACAATGAAGATCAAGAAGAACAGGGTATGGATCAGCCAGTTCATGAAAGGTAAATTTAGTCAGGTCTTCTGACTAAAAGAAAAGATGGGGGTGCTGAGAAAAGGAAAATATTTAGGATATTTTACGTGTTTCTAATTTGGAAAACTAGTAAGATTGAAAGGTCACTAACATAAATTGGAATAAGAAGTCAGTATTGAATATGTTAAGCTTCAGTGTTCTGTCTGACAACCAAGTAGAAAGATTGATTTAGTCATTGTATAATTTAGAAGAGGCATTTGGACCAAAGCAGTGGAATTCAGGACCCATACCTAAGTAATGATCAACTTTCAATTAACTATGCTTTAATTAAGATATGGAAGGAATCTTAATGGAATGTAGCATTCAAACTCCACTACTTTCTCTTCTCCTATAACTGGGCATGTTAATGAGAAATCCTTGGACACTGCCTACTTTGGTATCAGAAGGAAGTTCAAGTCATGAAAGCCCCAGCCTATTCCAGTTTGACCATCTCTCTATGAGAAAGTCAAGCCAGTCACCATTCACCATGCTTTCAAGTCTTTATGGGCCTGTTTGGAAGCCCATTGTGCTTCACCCAGAAAGTCTCATTATATGAGCAATAAATCTTTTCATACCCACATGGTACATGTGTGGTGTCATCAGCATCAACATCTAAATCAATTTTAGGTATTATGGTGAGAGTACATGATCCACTGTGCTTTTTTTTTTTATGCAGGGTTTCGCTTTGTAGTTCAGGCTAGCTCTGAGATCACTATGTAGCCCAGGCAAGCCTCAAACTCAGCAATCCTCCTGCCTCTGCCTCGCGAGTGCTGGAATGACAGGTGTGAGCCACCATGCCTGGCATACTGTGCCTCTTTTGTATAACAACAGACTTGTAAAAGCAATATGGCATGTCCACATCTACCTTAGTCAGAGAATCTGACACCATGCAATTTATGGCTGTCCCTCAAAGT
>PVIC010052668.1:0-12090 GCA_004025085.1 Thryonomys swinderianus | reverse complement strand
ACTTATTAAATTCTACAGAATTTTTCACCCTACAAAGCAAGAATATACCTTCTCAGCTGCTCATGGATCATTCTCCAAAATAGATCATATTCTAGTTCATAGAACAAGCTTAAGTAAACGCAAAGGAATCGAAGTTATCCCCTGCATACTATCAGACCATAGTGCCTTGAAACTGGAGCTGAACAGCAGAAGAAATTCCAAGATCCTCACAAACACATGGAAATTGAACAACTCTCTGTTAACCAACCAATGGGCCACAAAAGAAATTAAAGAAGAAATTAATCAGTTTCTACAACTCAACGACGACCCCAGCACAACATACAGGAATTTATGGGACACAATGAAAGCAGTTCTGTGAGGGAAATTCATAGCAGTGAATGTATACACTCGGGAAATAGAGCAAACCAAATAAACAATCTAATGATGAACGCCAGACAATTAGAAAAAGAGGAGCAAAACAAACCCAAAGCACATACTAGAGAGGAAATTATAAGGAGCAGAAATTAATGCATTGGAGATAAAGAGAACAATACAAAGAATCAATGAATCAAAGAGTTGGTTCTTTGAAAGGATAAATAAGATCGACAGACACTTAGCCAACTTTATCAAACAAAGGAAGGAAAAGGCTCAAATCCATGCTATAAGGAGTGAAAATGGGGAAATCAGCACAGACCCAGAAGATGTCCAAAGGATCATAAACACATACTTTGAAAATCTGTACTCCAAGAAGATGGAAAATCTAGAAGAAATGGATAGATTCCTAGACACATATGAATTTCCAAAGCTGAATGAAGAGGATATAAAAATGTTAAACAACCTGATCTCAATCTGGGAAATTGAAAATGTAATAAAAAACCTACCAACAAAGAAAAGCCCTGGTCCTGATGGCTTCACTGCTGAATTCTACAAAACTTTTAAAGAAGAGTTAATACCAGTACTCCTCAATCTCTTTAATGAAATTGAAAGGGAAGCAGTAATCCTTAATCTTTCCTTGAAGCAACCATCACCTTGATTCCAAAGGCAGGGAAAGATCCCACCAAAAAAGGAAACTACAGGCCAATCTCTCTAATGAACATTGATGCAAAAATCCTCAATAAGATACTTGCAAACAGAATACAGAGAGTTATCAAGAAAATCATACACCCTGATCAAGTCGGATTTATCCCAGGGATGCAAGGCTGGTTCAACATACGTAAATCAATCAATGTAATACACTATATTAACAGACTGAAGGACAAAAACCGTATGATTATCTCAATAGACACGGAAAAAACATTTGACAAAATCCAACACCCATTCATGATCAAAACCCAACAGAGAATTGGAATCGATAGACTTTATCTCAATTTAATACAAGCTATTTATGAGAAACCAACAGCCAGCATCATACTTCATGGGCAAAATTTGAAACCTTTTACACTAAGATCAGGAACAAGACAAGGATGTCTGTTGTCTCCACTCTTGTTCAATATAGTGCTGGAAACAGCCATAGCAATCAGGCAGGACAAAGACATAAAAGGAATAAAGATAGGAAAGGAAGAAGTTAAACTGTTATTATTTGCTTATGATATGATACTCTTATCTAGAGGATACTAAAAATTCAACCAAAAGACTACTAGACTTAATTACCAGATTTGGTAGTGTTGCTGGATACAGGGTTCATGCTCAAAAATCAACAGCCTTTGTCTACAAAAACAACAGACTCACTGAAAGAGAAATTGGGCAATCAATCCCTTCACAGTAGCACCCAGAAAAATGAAATACCTAGGAATCAGCCTAGAAAGGAAGTGAAAGACCTCTACTCTGAAAACTATAGGACTCTGAAAAACAAGATAGAAAAGGAAACCAGAAAGTGGAAAGATATCCCTTGTTCCTGGGTAGGGAGAACCAACATTGTCAAAATGGCTATACTTCCACAACTACTATACACATTCAATGCAATTCCAATTGAAATCCCAATGGTATCCTTCACAGAGCTAGAAAAAATAATACAAAAATTCATCTGGAAACACAAGAAACCTAGAATAGTAAAAGCAATTCAAAGCAACCACGACATGGCAGGGGGTATTACAATTCCCAGTTTAAAACTCTACTATAAAGCCACTGTGATAAAAACTGCATGGTACTGGCAAAGTAACAGACCCAAGGACCAGTGGAATAGATTAGAAGATGCAGAAACAACCCCGGGTGCTCTAAGCCACCTTACCTTTGACAAAGGAGCCAAACATCCTCAACGGAGGAAAGACAGCCTCTTTAACAAATGGTGCTGGAAAAATTGGGCTTCAACTTGCCAAAAGCTAAAGCTAGACCTATCTCTTTCACCATGCACAAAACTACACTCACAGTGGATACGAGACTTAAACATTAAAACAGAAACAATAAGCCTGCTGGAAAACAGGCTAGGTAAAACTCTTGGAGACATTGGCTTAGGCAGAGACTTGATGAATAAAACCTCCCTAGCACAAGAACTAGCAGAAAGAATCAACAAATGGGATCTCATCCTACTGAAAAGCTTTTGCACAGCAGAAGTCATTGACACTGCCAAAAGACCACCAACAACAGGGGGAAAAATCTTTACTAGCTGTTTATCAGACAAAGGGCTATTATCTAAAATATATAAAGAACTCAAACAGATCAGCCTCCCCAAGTTTAAAGACCCAGTTCAAAAATGTGCATCTGAAATGAACAGACACTTCTCAGAGGCAGAAGTTAAAGCAGCTAAGAAACACATGAAGAAATGTTTAACATCACTGGTCATTCGAGAAATGAAGATGAAAACAACACTGAGATTTCATCTCACTCCACAAAGAATGGCTGCGATTACAAATTCAACCACCAATAAATGCTGGCGAGGGTGTGGGGAGAAAGGAAACCTCCAGTGTTCGTGGTATTGCAGACTTGTGCAACCATTGTGGAGATATGTGTGGAGATTTCTAGAAAACTAGGACTAGGGGTCCCATTGGACCCTGCCATCCCCCTGCTAGGAATATATCCAAAAGAACTTAGCAAATCTCATTGGAAAGACAGATGTACACCCTTGTTCATAGCAGCTCAGTTCGTGATAGCTCAATCTTGGAAACACCCCAAATGCCCATCAACTGGAGACTGGATAAAGATGTTTTTTTTTCTAAAATGGAGTAATACTCTGCCATAAAGAATGACAAGATTGATTCATTTATGTGCAAATGGATGCATCTGGAGGACATGCTAAGGAGTGAAATCAATAGAGCACAGATACCGGATCTTCTCGTTGATATGAGCACCGGTAGATGCAAATGAACTCTAGTAGTATGACAATCTTTTTAGAATGGGAAATTTCCAAAGGAAATTTGCTTTGGGGATGTAATGAGGGGAAGGAATAAATATGATTCTGAAAGAAAATAAAAGAACATGTATATAGGGGGTGGGAAGGTGTGGGTGGGGATATGGGTAAAAATGAGAATTGACTGTGTCATATATTGGTACAAATTCCCCAATGTTATGTGTGATTGTGAGATGTATGCAAATTGTACCAATAAAGAATACAATAAAAAAAAAGAATACTTACATAGGACCAAGGACCTACTCAACAGCCTGTGGGGTACCTAAGCCATGAGTTAGTCCTATTAGCCAAGGGATGGCCTGTGTGCCTCTGAGCTGTAGCTGGGGTAGCCAGAGGCATACAAGCTGACCTTAGACAAAGATCTCATTATATAATCACCTCACAATGTGGCTGGACTTCTTTCATCCAAAGGGATTTGATAAAATATCTAAAGGTAACTAACTGACTGATGCAGCAATGAAAAAGGGTGCTCAAGGCTCCCCCAGGTCTCCCTCATGTGGGAGGGGTCCCTCAATCATACTCAATCCAAATATTCTCAGTCAGAGGTTAAATGGGCTCTCTTCCATAGGTATGAGTTTCTCCCCTCAGGATGGTTACAGTCTGGTGATGGTAAATTGTTTGTTACTGGTGCTAGTCATTAGATATTTTAACTTTAGCCCATAGGGTACTTGTACAAGTATAAAAGCTAATATGTGTATATAAATATACACACACATATGTATATATACACACACATGTATATACATACCTATGTATATATACACACATATGTATATATATATATTCCTAATCGATCTGCTAATAATATATATATATATATTCCTAATCGATCTGCTAATATTTCCATTGCTGTTGTAGACAGCAGACAACAGGTAATATTATGTCAGATTCTAAAACACCTTATCCTTGCTCCTTATCCTCTTTCTGAGAGGCTATTACAGGTTTCATCCTGGAAGAAGCAATTGTTGGTTATGTTCATAGCAATCCTGCTAACCTTACTGTTCAGACCATGTATTCTTAACTCTCTTTGCCTGTCTCCTTCAGCCTACCCTAGATAACGACACGTGACACTTGAGGCATAAAAGGGTCTTTTAGACAGACACTCTGTGGAGTAAACTTGACTATGGAATACAACTATGACCCTCTACAACCTGAAGGAGTCAGATGGATCTTCACCAACTACTGCTCACAGCAGTTTGGGATACTTCTTCAGAGGGGAGAATATGATAGGTAAAAAGCTACCTAGAAATTTTATATTTAGGGTGGCCCTGGATACAAAAAGCCAACATGGAGGCTGCCAGAGGAAAAAACTACTCCACCCACGTAGGATAAATAACAGTGATTGATATTCTAAGTAAGGTGCTAGTCTCCCTAGAATAAACAATAGTACTTGATGGGCACCAGTCTCCTGGGGCAAAGGGCCAGGACATTAGATGGAAAAGATCCTATATAAAAAATTCTCACATGCTTGATATGTGACTTGATTTCTCATTGAATCCCCACTTAATCATGTTACCAGAGCAACTATACTTGTAATCTTATTGGTTGATCATGGTTTTGTCAGTTCTATGATTTGTACCAATGTTATGGAAGTTACTATATTTGCAATGTTACTGGTTGACCTTAATTTTGTCCCACTTAAACCTGCCCCACCTTGTGGCTTTGCTGCATAAAAGCCCCTGGAAAGTAAGGTGGATGGGTCTCCCATTTTTGCCCCCGCTTTTGTCTCTCAGGCAAAAGCTTTCTTTCTTAATAAAGTTTTTCTTAGTCTAAAAAAAAAAAAAAATATATATATATATATATACATACATATATATATATATATATAAATAAAAGAAGAGATCAGAAAAAGGAAAAAGGGCTGGAGGGTTAGCTCAGTGGTTCTGGTGCCTGCCTTGCAAGCACAAGGTCCTGAGTTGGATCCCTGGTAACCACATACAATGCTGGGCGTGGAGACTCACGCCTACCAACAAGCAATACCACATACCATAGTGCCAGGCGTGGTGGCTCCCACCTGTAACCCCAGCACTCGGGAGGCGGAGACAGAAGGATTGCTGAGTTCGAAGCCTAGGCTACATAGTGAGCTCAGAGCCAGCCTGAACTACAAAGTGAGACCCTGTCTCAAAAAAAAAAAAAAAAAAAAAAAAAAAAAAAAAAAAAAAAAAAAAAAAGAAAGAAAAGAAAAAGGAAAAATGCCTGTTCCTGGATAGATAGAATCAATATTGTCAAAACGGACAAACCTTCCTGGCAACTAGGAGATATTTACCAAAACTGAATACAGATTACAATTTTATTAGGACATCAACAATAAATCAATGTCAAACATGTGGTTCTAAGAATGACTATTCTATTATTTTTTGAGAAAGGGTCTTACTTTGTATATCAGCTGGCACTGAACTCATTATGTAGCCCACACAACCCTCGAACTCACATTAATGCTCTACCTCTGCCTCCTGAGTGTTGAGATTACAGGCATGAGCCATGATGCCCAGCACTGTGGAATGTGGTTACCAGGGATCAAACTTGGGACCTTGCACTTGTAAGACAGATGCCAGAACCACTGAGCTAAATCCCCAAGGCAAGAATGATTACTTTAAATTATGTAATTATTTCTCAAAAGGAAAAAGGAATAGCAAACTTGAGTTCACATACCTTCTTCTTGTTGGTAAAAGTTTCATGGTATTTTTGTGATGTAGATAAAAATCTGTCGGGAGTTCCCAAAGATGAGGTTTCCCTTCAGTGGGATGGAAAACACCCAGGAAGAGATTAATGGAATCTTGTCTGTCTGCATCTATGAAACAAAAATATGTCTTTCAGGAACTCCATTAATGATGTAGATAATTCAGGAGAATATCTTCCCAAAGGATAATTTTATAAGTGTGATTTCATAGTACAGAGAATAAAGGTAGCATTTGTAATTCAAACTTCACACACATATACACAATCCAGTCACTCAGATTCAAGCATTAATAAAAATTCATTCCTAAGTTTACTTTTTGTTTCATACCTCTCATTGTACAGAACAGTGAACACAAACAAATCCTCTTGAAAATAAACTCTAAAAAGAAAAAATCTTAAAAATTTCCCTGAATACCTTACGGACTGGTTTTATTTTCCAAATGAAAACATTTCCATCCTTCATCTGTCACCTATAGTAAAGGTAAGTTGCCCAAGACAAAGGAATCCATTCCCAAATATAATCTCTTGCACAATCTTGAATTAGTCAGTTTCTACTTTTAATCCTTCAAAAAAAAACCCCTTTAAAAACTGATTTTATTGGTACATTTTATATATACATTGTGATCATATTTAGAATTGAAAACTTGTACTCAGCACATATTATCAATTTTCTTTTTCCCTGCCCTCTTTACAGCCCACCTTCTACATAATAAACTGTTTTCCTTTTTTTACTATCAAGCTTTTTACTTCCCTTCTTTACTTTCACCTACCTACACTTTCCCATTTCCTCTGCATATTTTCTTCTATTTTACATTATCTATCATAATTTTTATTTCATTTCTACCTTTGGTTGTTCACACTAGAGGAAAGATACAGTACTTACATATCAGTGTCTTATTTATTTCACTTTTGAGTATATCCTCAAGGTATATCCACTTGAGTATAAATGAATCAAATTTATCATTCTTTACAGATGAGCAATATTCCATTTTATAGAAAAACCACATCAACTTTATTTGATGCCCGTTGATGGGCATTTGGCCTATTTCCAAAGTTAAGCTATCATAAACAGCTGCTATAAACATGGGTGTACATACATCACTGTGATATGATTCTTTAAATTTTTTTGATATGTCTCACTTTGTAGTTCAGGCTGGCCCTGAGCACACCATGCAGGCTAAGCTAGCTTTGAACTCACTGTAATTCTCCCCAGTGCTGGGATTACAGGCATGAGCCACTGCACCCACCACTGGGGTAGTAACTGGGGACCTTACACTTGCAAAGCAGTCGCTGGATAAACTGGGCTAAATTCCTGGCCCTTCAACTTGTTTATTATTTTATATCATTCTTAGCCTCCATTGCATTAATTTCTGCTCTAATCCTTATAATTTCCTGCCTGTATAAGCCTTGGGTTTATCTTGCTCCTTTTTTTTTTCAAGTAGTTTGAGGTTCAGCATTGGTTACTTTTTTTTTTTTTTTGAGCTTGCTGTGTTTTCCTAGTATGAAAATTCACTGCCACAAATTTCCCTTGTAAAACTGCATTCATTGTGTCTCCTAGATTCCTGTATGTTCTATTGGAATTATCATTTAATTGAAGAAACTGTTTAATTTCTTCCATGAGTCACTGATTGCTCAGGAGACTGTTGTTCAATTTCCATGTTTGTGAGGTTCTTGCAATTTCTTTTGCTACTGACAGCATACAGGAGCTAACTTCAATTGTTTTGCCTTTATTTAAGCAAGCTTTACAAACTAGCATTTGATCTATTTTGGAGAAAGACCTGTGAGCAGCTGAAAAGAATGCATATTCTGATTTTGTGAGGTGAAATACTCTGTAGACATCTATTAAGTCCATTGGTTCAAGTATTTCATTATTGAGTTTTTATCCAATCTACTTGTGATGTGGAGTATTAAGGTCTCCTACTACTACTACTACTACTACTACTACTACTACTACTACATTAGTGCTTATCTGGCTTATCATGTCCATTAACATTTGTTTCATATATTTGGTAGCACTAGAATTTGGTTAATAAATATTTATGAATGCAGTTCTTCCTCTCGGATTGTTTCCTGTACCAGATGTAGAGTGCTTCTTTATCTCTCAATCAGTTTTGGTTTGAAATTGACTTCATCTGCAAAGAAGATTATCACTCCTACTTTTTTGTGGTTTTCTATCACATGGAGAATTGTTTTTCCATCCTTTTATTTCAGTCTATGCACTTCTTTCTCAAGTAGGTGTGTTTCTTGTATACAGAATATTGTGGATCTTCATCCATTCTGCTAATCTTTGTCTTTTAATTGATGCATTGAGGGTGTTGACATTAATGGTTATCAGTTATATATTGATTTAGCCATCAGGATGTTTTCCTGTCCTTGGTTCTTTTATTTTTTGCTTTTCCCTCTTTCCATTTAGTTTCTTGACATGCCCAGTGAGTTCACCCTCCTGGTTCTCATAGGATTGTGACACTCATTGTCTTTCTCTAGGATATTGCTTAGAATTTTTTGGAGTATAGGTTTTCTGTTTGTGAAGAAAAAAAAAAAGAACAGGTCTTCCCTCTGGGATGCTAACAATCTACAAAACAGCAAACATCAGTTCAGAGGCTCCTTTTTTCCTTTCAGTTCTGAACATTAAATCCAGGGTCATCACTGAGCTACACCTCCAGCTCTTTAAAAAAAAAAAAATTTTTTTTTTTTTTGAGACAGGGTCTCACTTTGTAGTTCAGGCTGGTCCTAAACTCATTATGTAGCCCAGGCAAGTCTTGAACTCAGCAATCCTCTTGCCTCTGCCTCCTGAGTGCTGGGATTACAGGCATGAGCCACCATGCCTGACTCCCCTTTGATTTTAAGTGATAGTTTTGAAGGATACATCAATCTAGGTTGGAGGTTATTTTCTTTTAGTGTTTGTAGTATTTTACTCCAGGTTCTCCTTGACTTAGGTTTTTGTGCTGAGAAGTCGTCTGTGACTCTGATGGGTTTTTCTTTGTATGAGATTTGTTTCTTTTCTCTGACTGCTTTCAATATTTTGTTCTGTTGTTTTTCTTGAATCTTGATGTTATATGCCTAGGTGTACATCTTTTTATATCTTGGCCACCTGGAGTTCTATATGCCTCAATTATCTGTATGCCAAACTCTTTTCCTTTTCCTGTGATATTTTCTGCCATTACATCTGTGAACTTTTTTTTAAAGTATCTTTTGGACTATTTCCTGTTTCTTCACTGACTCCAAGGAGTCGTCTTCTTTGTATCATCTAGCAGCTACTGGCTTGATTTCTTGGGGTCCCTGCTATTTTTCATAAATTATTCCTTTCCTGTTCCCTGGTTGCAATCCTATCTTCTAAGTCTGATACTCTGACTTCACATATTTTTATCCTATTTCTCAAACTTTTATTAGAGTTTTTCATCTCCTGGACATTTCTTTGAAGCTCACAGATTTTGTTACTTTTGTAATCTGAAATTCTATCTGTTCCTGATATCTTCTGTAGTGATGTCAATCATATCTTCTAATATGGACACTATTTCTGTTTTTATCTGAGAAATTATTTCCAATTTCCATTTTACAATACCTTCTTTTGATGCTGACTCAAAGAGTCTTGAAGTTTGAACTATAGTTTTTTCTATTCCTATTTTCCCTGGTTTCCCTTGTGGTGATCTTTGTGTCTGGATTTTTGAATTTCTTCTCATATCTATTTTCTTGTTGCTCCCACTGATTTTGGTTTAATTCCTGGCTTGCTGTCTGGGCATTATTTAATGCAAGTCTCTTTTTTCTTAATATTTGTCACCCTTAGGTCACTTTCTGGGTTGTCCTTGAATCTATGATAGCCCTTAAATGATATCAATTCTGGCACACCATGGGAAGTGTTTGAACAGAACCATCACATTACCTTGGTTGACATAATACACGAAGTATCATCAACAGTATCAAATATAGCACAGGCAATTGTAAGCTTTGGCAATTACTATACTGATATGTCTAACATCATGAGTTAGATCTTTGAGTATATGCCAATATTTAGAAATAAGCACAAATGTTTACACATACAGGTTCTTCATATAGCAGCATATCCTTTTGAGAAAGGTCATTGGTCTTTGGGGAGGTAGAAAGATAACAGGAGAGGAAGAGATTAGAAATAGGGTTAGAGGATATATAAAAATCACATAAACATTGGGTAACTGATAGGCGCTAGAGGACAAAAGAGACAAAGAGACATGTAAGAGAACAGACTAAGAACAGCAGGACCACTAGAAACATTCTTCACCCTCCTACAATAGTAAAGAAAAGAGAGTAAGGAAGACTGAAATGCATTAAATTCTGGGAACTCATTCTGATTGGAGGACAGGAGAGGATGAGGGAACAAGAGAATAGGGTACCCACCAGCAGCAGGCAAATAGGAGACTATTTTCTTACTTCTCTAAGAATAAGAGCAGCTGAGAAGAAAAAATCCAAAATTGGACAGCTTAGTGAAATTAAAATTGAAAGTTGTGTCAATAAAAAGAAAAAGAATAACAGCAGCAGTGGCAGCAACAACAAAATAAAAAGCAAAAACACTACCTACCAAAAGGGCCCTTCATGGCATGGATCTGTTGTCTCCTGTAGATGTTATGGGAAGTAGCATGTAGCTCAGAGTTTTAGTTACAGGGAGACAGCCATCATCCTTTGTCTAGGTTCTGACTATAAAGCCTGAGTTAAGATTAACTCCAGTAGGCTTGAATTTTGGAGGAGTTCAGGATCTTGCAAGTGGAACTGACTCCATTAACTTAATGACGGCTGTAGTCAAAGGATTTCTTCACTCTTCCAATGGGTATTTTTTCAATGTGGTGGACAGGGCAGAGGAATGCACTGAAGGCCTTGGCCTAGGACCCAGCACTGCTGCTGCACTTATTCGGTGTGCACAGGCAAGTAAGTGGAGTCTCTGGAGGCTCTTCCCCATTCACCAGTCATGTCTGGACAGAGAAGTAGATGGGGTTTCCATGGACTTTTTCTCCTGTGCTGGTCATGTGAGAGCTCAGGGCCAGGGTGTCATGGAATGGCACCTGGGCCCACATTCCACAGGGCTTCCCATGCAGCAGCAGTGCTTACCCAGTCTGGTGGACAAGTAATGGAGTTTCCAGGGCCTTCTGCTTCAGCCCTGTTTGCAGGACAGCTCCAGACCAGAATGCTGTTTAATGGCACATGAGCCCACATGTCACAAGGCTCCCTGGTAAGCAGTGCTTATCAAGTACAAGGGACAAGTGGGGTTTCTGTGACCTTCTGTTCCCACTCTGGTCACAGGAGAGCTCTGGGCTGGAGCACTGTTTAATAGAGCCCATGGCCACATGTCACATGGCTCTCTCAACAGCAACAGGGCTTTTGTAGTCTGGGGAACAAGTAAAGAGAGTTTCTGTGGTCTTCTGCTCTCACCCTGGTCACCCTCCCTTTCTTTCTTTCTTTCGGTACTGGGGATTGAACTCAGGACCTCACACTTGCCAGATAGGCACTGTGCCACTGAGCTAAACCCTCAGCCCTCTTCTCCTTATCTTTTTTCTCCTTCTCCTTTTTTTTTTTGAGACAGGGTTTCACTTTGTAGTTCAGGCTAGCTCTGAGCTCACTATGTAGCCCAGGCAAGCCTCGAACTCAGCAATCCTCCTGTCTCTGCCTCCTGAGTGCTGGGATTACAGGCGTGAGCCACCATGCCCGGCCCTGTGGTATGTGGTGCTGATTGCTGGTTAATTGCTGGTGGGTGTGAGTCTCCATGCCCAGAATTGTATGTGGTTACCGGGGATCAAACTCAGGACCTTGCGCGTGCAAGGCAGGCACTGGAACCACTGAGCTAACCCTCCGGCCCCTCCTTCTCCTTTTTCTTTTTGTGGCACCAAAGATAACACTGGGCCCTTGTGCTCCCACGGGAGGCACAGTACCACTTGTGCTAAATCTCTAGTTCTCCTTTTCTTTCTTCTTTCCGTCTTTCTTTCTTTCTCTTTCTCTCTTTCCCTTTCTTTCTTTTCTTTCTTTCTTTCTTTCTTTCTTTCTTTCTTTCTTTCTTTCTTTCTTTCTTTCTTTCTTTCTTTCTTTCTTTCTTTCTTTCTTTCTTTCTTTCTTTCTTTTTTTTTCCC
>PVIC010052667.1:0-12107 GCA_004025085.1 Thryonomys swinderianus | reverse complement strand
CAGGGTCTTGCTTTGTAGTTCAGGCTGGCCCTGAGCTCACTATGGTGCCCAGGCAAGCCGCCGCGAACTCAGCAATCCTCCCGTCTCTGCCTCCCGAGTGCTGGGATTACAGGCGTGAGCCACCACGCCCAGCATTATATGTGGTAACCGGGGATCGAACTCAGGTCCTTACGCTTGCGAGGCAGGCGCCGGAACCACAGAGCTAACCCTCCGGCCCTCTCAAAATAATTTTGCTCAGTGAAAAAGAGTCAAGAAAAACAAGAGTACATGCTGTGTGATACTATTTTAGGAATTCTAAAAAATACTAGAAAAGGCAAATTCATCTATAGTAACAGCAGATTAGTAATCATCTGGAAGAGGGAGCAAGAGAAAGATCAGAACAGGGAAGTATTTGTTATCTTAGTTGTGGTGACATTTTCATGGATGGGTCCATGTGCTAAAATGTACCAAGTTTAATACTGAAACAGGCACAGCTAATGAAATGTCAGTCATGCCTCAAACTTTTAAAAATGCACATGCACGAAAATAACACACATATGCAAGAAACACACTAACAAAAGCACATGTATTAAATACATTGTGGTGAATGATTTCCTAAAGTAGAGGAAAGGTGAATGGCAATGAGGAACAGAGAAGAGGGGGTATATAAACAAACAATAAATTTAAGAATTAGAAGACAGAAGCTGTCCATGGTGGGGAGGAGAGGGAAAAAGAAAATCATTCTAGAATGGTATCCCTTTTTAAGGGATACCTAGGAGGGTGGTAAATTCTACAAGATTCAAAAACAGCATTCATCGAAGCTTCAAATCATTAACCTGAATAAAGAAATATTTAGAGGGGCCGGAGGGTTAGCTCAGTGGTTCCGGCACCTGCCTTGCAAGCGCAAGGTCCTGAGTTCGATCCCCGGTAACCACATATAATGCTGGGTATGGAGACACACCCACCAACAATCAACACCGCATACCACAATGCTGGACGTGGTGGCTCACGCCTGTCATCCCAGCACTCGGGAGGCAGAGACAGGAGGATTGCTGAGTTCACGGCGGCTTGCCTGGGCACATAGTAAGCTCAGGGCCAGCCTGAACTACAAAGCGAGACCCTGTCTCAAAAAGCAAAAAAAAAAAAAAAAAAAAAAGAAATATTTAGAAGTCCATCCTGAAGGCCCTGAAGTAACTAAAACTCGAGCACTCATGCATTTGACGAATGTTGACTTAGTACCTACTTTGTGCCAGGTCCTACTCATAGGCCAGTAAGTTTCCGCTCAGACACTCGCCATCTCCACTCCCTGCCCCTACCTTGTGAGGGATCCACCTTGACAACTGTGGTAGAAGCAGCCTTTGAGGTTCCCAAAGTCCCCAAATTAGGTTCTGTTTTCCTTCCTTCTTCAGGATCCTCAACAGTACCAGTGATCTTTTGCTTCACTACTTGTGCTTGAAACATTTGTGCCTGAAGGTGTTTGGAAGCCTCGTGAAATGCCATTTCCATTCCAATGTCATTGTTTTGAATTTCATAGTATAAACCTGAGGAAAGAAAAATGCTGAAGTAAATATAGCTAGTTTTCTGTGATCACACAATGAAGAATTGCATCATTTCATTTTTTCCCCCCACAGTTTTACCAAACTTTAAGAACTACACTATCAACCACTGAAGGGTAGAAGAAGATTCTTTTTTTTTTTTTTTAAGATAGGGTCTTGCTATGCAGTTCAGCCTGGGCTTGAACCATTATGCAGCTCAGGCTGGCCTCCAGCTCATGACAATCCTCCTGCCTCAGCCTCCTGAGTTCTGGGGAGAAGAGAATCTTGTAATGGGGGAAAAGAAAGCTTTAGTATCACGAGACTATAACATACCAAGTAGAGTCCAGGCTACAACATTGGTTGGATCCAAGCAAGTGGCATCCTCAAAGAAAATTTCTGCTTGCTCATAGTTCTCCATCAAGACAGCCAGGACCCCACATAGCAACAGGCTGAGAAGAGACAGCCAACATGGTTGACAGCATGAGCTCATGCCACATTCATAGAGGAAAGACAATTTCACACAGAAGTTTATCTGATTCCACTCATTCTTAATCTCTCTTTCACCTCTACCTTTGGATATGACTCTCATTCAAGGACAGAGCTTTCAGAAAACACTCTTGGGCTTTGATGTTATCTTCAATTAGGAGGCAGAAAGCACCATAATCCAGCCAGTTCTCCAGGTTCTGGGGCTCATGGACCAACCTCTAGGCATGCAAAACACCAGGAAGGCCAAGGTTACTGCAGCTCCACGTCCTGCTTTTGTACAAGAACATCACCCAGTAGGCCCTAGACAGATACCGTGAGTTCTATGGAAGCACAGAACTTACCCCGGAATCCCCAAAGCCTAGTGCTGTCTTGTTCCAGTTTTTAGAAAGGAGTCAAAAAACTACTGAAATAATTTAAAGAGAGAATTCTCAACCCATTTCTTTCCAATGTGTGGTTACTCTAAATTCATCCTATACTCAAGCAGCCTAAAATTTCACTTCATGTGCCATCCACTAGATATAATGATTTCTGCCATAATCTCCAGCTGGCAATTATGGGTTTATCTACACATCTGGGGTGGAAGGAAGGTGCTCTTCATAAGTGAAAACTGTCAACACCGGGTAAAGAAATTTCAAGAAGACACAAAAGAATGGAAAGACATTCCATCTTCAAGATTGACGACTGTCTCGGTAATTTCATTCTTTGGTATATAAACTAAAGAATTAAAAATAAATACTGAAACAAATGCTTACACACAAGTATTATTTTTGTTTTAAATCATTTTCAATTTTTGTTTTCTATTAGTACCTGTTTGTAGTACATAATGATGACATTCTCTGTGGGGAGCTGGTACGTGTATATTACACATACAAATGTTTTAAGTACTCTTTATAACCTAGATACTATTCTAACAGGTATGACTTACAAATATTTTTTGTGATCTGTACTTTGTTTTCTTTCTCTTTTAGGGAATACAAACTTCCCTATTTTGATGCAGTTCTATGTGGCACACTTTTCTTTGGTCTTTGGTGTCATGTCTAAGAACTTTGACCCCAGGTGAGGAAGATTTTCTCTCATGATTCTTCTCAAAATTTCATAGCTTCATGTTTACATGTAGATATATTATCCATCTGGTGTTGATTTTTATAAAATGTTTAAGGCTAGGTTAAGGCTCATTTATTTTGCATATATATGGCCAGCTGTTCTAAATAATTGAAAAGATTATCTTGTCACCACTGGATTTCTTTTATGCCTTCATCAAGAATCAAATGGCTTCAGATGTGCAGCCTTTTTTGGACTCTGTTCTACTGGTGGATGGATTCCATCAACCAAGTTTATTTCAAACAATCAAAACAATTATTTATTAAACCTGTGTTTCACAACGACCGCTGAGAAGATGTTTACCTCTTCATAATACATGGCAGCCATGTCAAAGTTCTCATTGACTTCTGCTTCAAATGCAAAGAGGCGGAGCTGTTCACTGCTGGTAGGGATGGTTACAGTAGTGCCTGGGACTTCATCTGGCATCATCTTGTCCATGTCAAGGTGTTAAGCAGACAAAATGAATAGATGATGAGGGGTGAGGTTCATGAGAAGAATCTAAACGTAAGATTGGTCACAACATCTCCAGTGGCACTGAGGCTTCTGACAGCCTTGACAGCCTTCGTAAGACAAGGAGAGAACCCAGACAAGTATTGAGGGTAAAACGGAAGCTCAGATACTTGAATAACAAAAATCTGAGCTCATGGAAGTGAATAAAATTTGCTTAAGGCAGAAACAGCTACTCAACCTTGAAAGTAGCCAGAGTCCCGCCTCAAATTTCCTCTAACTCAAACAGCTTTCTTCACGGTCTCCAGGGTAAAGGTCAAATATTACTGTTTGAAGAAGGTTGGGGACACTAGTTAAGTGTTTATTTATTTAGGGTTTTCTTTTTTACAAAAGGGGTGATGGTGGGAGGAAGAAAAACAACAGTAGAAAGAGCAGAGAGAACAGAGGCTTTGAGCAGGCACAGGTGGTCAGAGACCACCAGGGTACAGAAGACTCTCTTTCATCATTATTTGCAAATATACCACAACTGAATGATCCCAAACTGAGCAGGCGAAGGCAAGATGCAGTCTGTGCAAACATAGAGAGCAAGAGACCAGTAGTAGGTAGGAAACAGACTACTAATCATAGAAGAAGCACTTTTGAAGTACTGTCATTTAAATGTAATATATGAAAATATAATTTTTTGGACTTTTATTAGTATGTGTTTGCAGTTCATAATGATTACATTCACCGTAGGGGATTGCTAAATGTATATAACACATTTCAATTCCTTTATTTTTCTCCCTTCCCTCCACCCTTTTATTTTTCCAGCATCAGATTCATTTCTCTATAAGATCTTATAAAGTTAATTATTATATATACAGATGGGAAACTAGGCTAATAGGCTTAAAAACATATAAAACATGTAAGACTAAAAACTCCTAATTTTTCTGTTTTTTTTTTTTTTTTTTTTTTTTGAGACAGGGTCTCGCTTTGTAGTTCAGGCTGGCTCTGAGCTCACTATGTAGTCCAGGCAAACCTCAAACTCAGCAATCCTCCTGTCTCTGCCTCCCGAGTGCTGGGATTACAGGCGTGCGCCACCACCCCCAGCACTGTGGTATGTGGTATTAATTGCTGGTGGGCGTGAGTCTCCATGCCCAGCATTCTATGTGGTTACCAGGATCAAACTCAGGACCTTGTGCTTGTGAGGCAGGTGCCAGAACCACTGAGCTAAATATCCAGCCCTGTTTCTATCTTCTTGAATAAAAAATTCAGAATTGTGAACATTCACAGAGCAAATAATTGTTTTTGTTTCACAATTTCCAATGCTTATCTTATTTTTTTGATAATTCCATCACATTTTTGCAAGTTATAAAATTAATTTTTCCGAGAAACTGAAAGCATATCCCTGGATCCCCCAATTAATCTTCTATCTTAGGCAGTTTCTTATTAATCTGTGCATTTTCAGTGCCTAGCATGAACAGATACCTTGATAAATATTTTTTGAGTAAAGGGAAAAAAGAAGCAAAGACTGCAGTAATTCAAGGGAGACCCTGATGCTCTCCAGAGAAAACAAAGAGCTCCTGGTTCACCTACCTGGTTGAGGGCCACATGCATCTGATCAACCAAGAACACATAAAGCTCACTGATAAATGTCTGTAGTTCCTCCTGACTTTCAAATGATGTTGTCTTCAGATATTTCTCTCTCACAATCTTTACTACAGCATGCTGCAAGATATACACAGAACAGCACCACGCTGACACCACAGGTCTCTACAGGACTTTGGTCCAGGGCTTATCAAAACCAGATGGCCAGGGCTGGGGATTTTGCTCAAGTGGTACCGCGCCTACCTTGGAAGCAGAAGGGCCCGAGTTCAATCCCCGGTACCGCAAGAAAACAAAAACAGATGGCAGTTAGCTTCCCCACTGGTAACCACTATACTCTCAGCTCTCTGGCTCCCCCTCAGGCAGCATGCTCTCTGTGGCTTCCTTCCTTGACGTCGCCATCAAGGAAAGAGGTAGTACAGGATTCGTACCCTGTTAAGAGAGTCAGAGAGCTGGAGAAAACCTCAGCTTTAGGTTCGTGCATTCTGTCTCTCGTGCCACCATGTGGGTCAAGGGAGCCAAGCCCGGTCCGGAAGTCCAGAGAAGGGAATTCTGGTCTAATGCTGCCACTGTACAACTTACTTCATAAATTACTCTGCAGTTTGGGGCCTCTGTCTCATTTGTTAAGTGAATAATAGTAACTCTAGTACTATTATCTTACTTTAGAAGATGATTGAAAAGCCAAAGGGAGAAAATAGGATGAGAAGCTTACAGTGCTGCTATACTCCTTTTGCCCCATTTTCCTCCTTATCCACAGCTTCTGAAAATTTAGATGGAACTCAATCACCTTATCCTTGATAAAAGGGCCAAAGACATAGACTGGAGGAAAGACAACCTCTTTAATAAGTGGTGCTGGAAAAACTGGCTTTCTACACACCAAGGACTACAGCTAGACGCATGTCTCTCACCATGCACTAAAACAAAATTAAAATGGATCAAAGATCTAAATATTAAAACAGAAGCACTGAATGCCCTGGAAGATAGAACGGCAGAACTCTCAAAGACATTGGTGGAGGCAAAGACTTTATGAACAAAAATTGATCACACAGAAACTCTCACAAAGAATTGCCAGGCGTGGTGGCTCACGCCTGTCATCCCAGCACTCAGGAGGCAGAGGCAGGAGGATTGCTGAGTTCCAGGCTTGCCTGGGCTACATAGTGAGCTCAGGGCCAGCCTGAACTACAAAGTGAGACCCTGTCTCAAAACAAAATTAAAAATAAAAAACAAAGAATAAACAACTGGGATCTCATCTTACGAAAAACTTTTGTACATCAAGAGAAACCACCAACACAGTGAGGAAACAACCCATGGAATGGGAAAAAATTCTAGCCAGTAGTCCTCAGGTAAAGGACTAATATCTAGAATATACAAAGAACTGAAAAAAATCAGATCCCTGCAAATTTAAGACCCAATCCAAAATTGGGCACCTGAAATGAATACACAGTTCACAACAGTAGCAACAGAAATGGCAAATAAAAACATGAAAAAATAACATCACAGGTCACATAAGAGATGCAAGTTAAAACAATGCTGAGCTTCTATCTCACTCCAGAAACAATGGCTGTTATCAAAAAAAATCACTCAGCCGGGCGTGGTGGCTCACACCTGTAATCTCAGCACTCGGGAGGCAGAGACAGGAGGATTGCTGAGTTCGAGGCTTGCCTGGGCTACATAGTGAGCTCAGGGCCAGCCTGAACTACAAAGTGAGACCCTGTCTCAAAAAAAAAAAAATCACTCAGAGTGAGTGGGGATATGGGTAAAAATGAGAATTTAACTTGTGGCATATACTGGTACAAATTTCCCAATGTTATATGTGATTTTGAGATGTATTATAAATTGTACCAATAAAGAATTCAATAAAAAAATCACTCATTTTGCATTTCCTATCTATAAAACAGGAAATGGAGAGTACCTACCTCACAAGGTTGTTATAAGGATTAAATTAATAAAATATGAAGCATTTACAAATTTACCTGGCATATAGAAAACATTCAATAAGTCTTAGCCATTACTATTATTTAAGAAACGATTATTAGGTAACTATTTCTCAAATCTTAGCAGTTGATGGAAACCACCTTGAATGGCTACGAATTCATAAACTGGCTTTTCATATTAAAAGTCTGAGTCTGCCTATTAACCCACAGCAGTGAGCCTAAGGAGCCAGCGGCTGGGGTGTGGGAACAAGAGCAGCTGCCCACACCACACTGGCCACGGCGGAGGGCTCAGTGACCCGCGATGCCACAGCTTGGATGGGAGTAAGGGCAGCAGGACTTGTACAGAAAACTCCCATAGAGGCAAAGATTAATCCATGGGAAGAAACGCATTTCCCACTACTCTGTGAGCTGTTCTTGCTAGAATGTTTTGCTCCCTTGCTGCTAGGACCCTGCTCGCGTCAGTGCTCTCCACGGCTCTGCTTCCCACACCGCCCCGACCCTGTCTAGAAGCTGTGTGCTCAGTAAATACTGGGAGCTCCGGGGGACAGTGGCAGCCTGAGAAGAGCTTTGCCCACACTGGGTCCCCCATTTATGCATAAGATCTTGTCACCACAGCCTTGCTCAAGTGATTAGAAGTTTGCACAGCTTTCAATGTGCGATTTTACAGACTAGGGAGGAAATGTGGATGGGACACAGAATCGGTTACAGAGTCAGTAATGAAATTTCTGCCTGCTGAAGCAACAGGAAATCTGACCCAAAAATCTAGCCCAAGTGAAAATTAATTTCTTAGGAATTCACACTCAAAATGGATACCAAGCCCTTCCAAGATTGCAGCAATAGAGCGAGTACTGATCATCGGTCACAGAGGGCTTAGCTGAAGATAATCTGAAGAAAAAGATGTAAAGTGGCGTATGTAGAAAAGGTGCTTCCTAAAAACTCAGAATTAAATCCATAGATGTTTTTACCTTGAGCTGTTCTTTGAAAGCAAAGTATTTTCCAGAGCAATTAAGCTCGTAGCTGAGCTGGCACTTCTGCTCCTCCAGGGTTTCGCTGTCTATCTCACACTCCAGTTTGGCCACTTGTTTTCCAAACATTTTGTGGTACTCATCTAGAATGGCTCTAGAAATGTTCTTGATCTGTGTGTGGTAGTCATTCACCGCCTAGAGTAACACAAAGTACCTGAGAAAGGCGCCTCGAGGGGTCAACACTATAGACTGGCAGTCCCAACTGAGTGAGGTTCAACGGCACTTTAGATAAAAACTGCCCTTTTCTTCCCAGCAGGGAAACCACCAGCCATGGATTAAATATTGTAGGATAGGGCCGGAGGATTAGCTCAGTGGTTCCGGTGCCTGCCTCGCAAGCGCAAGGTACTGAGTTCGATCCCTGGTAACCACATACAGTGCTGGGCATGGAGACTCACGCCCACCAGCAATCAGCACCACATACCACAGTGCCGGGCGTGGTGGCTCACGCCTGTCATCCCAGCCCTCGGGAGGCAGAGACAGGAGGATTGCTGATTTCAAGGCTTGCCTGGACTACATAGCGAGCTCAGGGCCAGCCTGAACTACAAAGCGAGACCCTGTCTCAAAAAAAAAAAAACATTGTAGGATATTCACTGTACGTCACTGATCACAAATGAACCAAGAATGCAGATATGTGATGCTTCGAACAGGTTTTCAGAGTCCGGGCCCTCCTGTAATGCACACGCCCAGCATCAGAGTGGCGACAGTGTCACGTGCCCGGCACTTGCCTTCTGAGCGCCTCCTGTCCGGCGGGTGAGAGGTGGCCTTGGAGGAACCAACTCTCTGACCCTGTATCAGAAAAAAAAAATCTATTTACAGTATATAAAAATGTATTACCTGCCCATTGATGCTCTCTTACATCCCACCCGTGGAGAATCTAAGTGGAGGACCGCGGCGTGTTTCCCTGTTGCCGACGAGCTGTTCGCTCACATCAAACCTCGGATCGGAAGGAAGCAGCTACTCAGAGGGTACTAAGTGGATTTGGGGGTATTTGAGCCCCAGCTTTTCCCGTACACTTTTAAAAATTGCTATTATGCCCAAATGGCTCTCGGCTAGGGGGTTAGAAGACAATGAACATTATGATGTTTTCCCCCTGTGGTACCAGGAATTGAACTCAGGACCTTGGGCTTGCCAGTGTGACGTCACTGAGGTACATTCCTGAACTAGCATTATGCTTTTAGGGACACTCAAGCCTTGAAAGATTCAGAAATCTGGACGACACAGGCAAGCAAAAGCTTTTCTATCATCTCCATCTAAGACTGGAAAGTGTGCTCTTGGCCATCGTGAGCAGGGTACAATGATTACAACGGTGCTGTCAGATTTGAAGGTAAGAAACATTTTATCACTATCAGATTACCAATGCCTCAACTCCTGCCTCCCATTTTCAGAAGACCGAACCAGAACCTACATGGGTTAAGTTACTGCTCTTCTGCCTGATACTTTCAGATTCTGCCAGAGAACGTTGTACTGCCTTCAAGTCCACAGCCAAACTCACAGATTCAATTGTTTTATATAACTTATATACCTCGGTTCACAGGAATTTTAATCTAATTTACTCCGATTGGTGATACATCTACATGATTCAAGAATTAAAAGTATAAAAAGGAAAATTATCTCCTCTAAACTTTGTTTTCTAGACTTCAATTTTTTTTTCACCAGACACAATGTTATTTACTAAAAATACAAAGCACCTAAAATATACACTGAATGCCTCTTACCAATCTTATGGACTTCTAGGGTGTGTGTGTGTGTGTGTGTGTGTGTGTGTGTGTGTGTGTGTGTGTTTTCTTTTTTTTCGGGGGGTGGTTTTGAGACGGTAGTCTTTATAATTCAAGCTGGTCCTGAGCTACTATGTAGCCCAGCCAAGCCTTGAACTCATAGCATTCCTCCTGCCTCTGCCTCCCAGGTGCATTGTAGTATGTGGTTATGGGGATCAAACTAGGGAACTTGCACTTGCAAGGCAGATGCTGAACCACTGAGCTAAATCCCTGGCCCTGGGATTCTAGGTTTAAGCATAGACATTAAACAAAATAGACGAAAATTCTTTCCCTCATGGAGCTTTATTCTAGAAGGGAAGCAAAGGCAATAGACAAGATAAATAAGGAGCTGGGGACGTAGCTCAAACAGTATTGCACCTATCTTGGAAGCATAAGGGCCTCAGTTTGATTCCTGGTACCACCAAAAAAAAAAAAGATAAATAAATAAGACAATATGTGCCACAGCGGGAAAGTAGTGCAGCAAAGCCAATGGGCCACATTGGGCTTCAGAAGCCACAGAATAGAAGAGCATATATTACCAAGAAAGGCCTTACTGAGGCAGGAAGATCACTGGCAGTTCAAGGGCAGCCTGGGCTAGTACTGAGTTCAAGGGCAGCCTGCATTCTGTGGCAAGACAAGCATTGAGGTCTTCCCGTGAGACTGTGCCTGATGGGCCAGGTGTAGTGATGCACACTTATAATCCTAGCAATTGGGAGGCTGAGGCAAGAGGATGACTGAGAGTTTGAGGCCAGTCTGGGCTACATCCTCTCAAAAAACAAAAGAAAATGTGCCTCACATGTAGGAGGAATAGCCTTTGGGGTACATGGCAGAGCCAAATTGTGGCAATAAACTATTGAAAGTGTATTACAGAAGAAAGGGGTAAGAGACCCGTGTGTTTCTACTTACACAACTATTTTCAAATCCCAAATCGTTGTCCCATGGAGTTGTGCCACTTTAGACCTCCCCAGTATGCAACAGAGGGCTGTTTCCAAATACCTCATCAAAACAGAATGAGCTACTAAACCTTTATAGCCTAAGGCAGCATAAAAACAAGGCATCTCGGGGTAGTTTCAATTTGTATTTCTTTTACTATAAAAATAATTGAGCCAAGACAAAACTAGAATAAGACACCAAAAGTGGTTCCAGCACCTGCCTGACAAGCACAAGGTCCCTGGTTCGATCCAGATAACCACGTACAACAATACTGGGTGTGGTGACTTACGCCCACCAGCAATCTGTATCACATGCACCACATTCCACAATACCGGGTGTGGTTGGCTCACACCTGTAATCCCAGCACTCAGAAGGCAGAGGCAGGAGGATTGCTGAGTTTGAGGCTTGCCCTGGCTACATAGTGAGTTTAGGGCCAGTTTGAACTATAAAGCAAGACCCTATCTCAAAAAAAAGAAATTAACAAAATGTATATGTTTGATCATTAAAAAGTGCAACAAAATTGACAAACCTTCACAAGATTAAGGTAAAGGTAAGAAGACTCAAATAAAATCAGAAATGAAAGTGAGACTTTACTGGAAGAAAAGAATACTTTGAGTCATTATATGCCAACCACTTCCTTAACCTAGTTGCAAGACACAACTTTATAGTTGCACAAATAAAGCACAATGGTACAATATAAAAAATACAATTACAGGGCCAGAGATTTAGCTCAGTGGTTCCGGCGCCTGCCTTGCAAGCACAAGGTCCTGAGTTCAATCCCGGTAACCACATAGAATGCTGGGCGTGGTGACCCACACCCACCAACAATCAATACCACATCCCACAGTGCCGGGCGTGGTGGCTCATGTCTGTAATCCCAGCACTCAGGAGGCAGAGACAGGAGGATTGCTGAGTTCACGGCGGCTTGCCTGGGCTACATAGTGAGTTCAGGGCCAGCCTGAACTACAGAGCAAGACCCTGTCTCAAAAAAAAATAAAAAATACAATTATACATAAAGGGCTCGGTGGTAGACCATTTATGTGCACAAAGCCCTGGGTTTGAGCCCAGCACCATACACACAAAAAGAATTATGTATATGTATACATTGACTTCTATGTATGTGTATGAGAGAGAGAGAGAGAGAGAGAGAGAGGAGAAAGAGAAAGAAAGAAAGTGAGACAGAGACAAGGCAGAAAGGGACAAAATTGTGTGTGTGTATGTATAATACACACACTACAGGGGCTTTAAAAGAACTTCAGAAATATGGACACTAAAGTATCCAAAGAGGTTATCAGTAGATGAGTAGAAATCTGGATGTATTTATAGTTT
>PVIC010052666.1:0-12098 GCA_004025085.1 Thryonomys swinderianus | reverse complement strand
AATGACATTTAAATGCCAAACACCATCCAGACCCTCACTCATGATATTGCTATATAAATGAATCCCTAATGCCTCTTCTCTTATTCTCTTTTTGTAACTAGCTTTCTGGATCTGAATCTCAAGTACATTTCAGCTCAACAAAAATATTTCTTACTGATTCTTTTCAGTTTTATGGGATTTTTAATCATGGCCTCGATTGATTACCATCCCAATGTCTGTCTTTGTTTTCTAGTTTCCAGATGGACATGTTTGGCTGCCTATTGTTGCATGTCCCTGTAAGTTACCAGAAAGGTACCTATTGGAGTGAGTTGACTGAAAAGCTTGAATCAGTAAAGAAGAGAATTTTCTAGTGATGGTTGAATTCCCTTCCCAAGGTAGTTCTGTCTCAACTCTGATGACATGGATTGTTTGTACTGACCAGCCAGGCCTCTTCATCAGAAAGACAGTTCTTGACTGTAGTTTTTTCTATTCTCCTTGGTATAATTAAACCCCATCCCATTGCTTTTCCTTCTCCTTCAACCCCTCAAGCCTTCCTTTTCTTGCTTCTGTGCTGGTTTTCTCTGTGTGTGGACTTTGATTTAGGGAGGAGCTCCTACTGTCTCTCTTCTCCTAAAGTGGATTATTGATAGTCATCTTAGGGGGCACAGGAAAGAGAAGCTGTAGGATTTCTTTCACTACCTTAGCCTTTTCTTGTTTCATACTTCCCTGATGACTAAGACAGAAAGGTAAACAGGTTTTGTTCTTTACAAAAACAAAGAAACTTAAGAACTATAAAAATATATCTGTGAAAGTCCACAGAAGTTCCTTTGTGCATTTAAACAAACAACTATAAACTTTTGGCCAATGTGTAGTTGATGGAGGAGAATTTTTGCTCACTAGTAATGAGGATAAAAAGTGGAGGGACGAAAGTCATTGATAAAGACAACCTTAAGATGCACCTCAGTTTTCCCAAACCTGAAAAAGGTTTCTTTCTGAATATAGGTCCTTAACCTCTCTTTTCTTAAAGTATTTAATTTAGAAAACTGCAATTGCCAATTCTTTCCCATGCCCCTTTAAACTATATATATAACTGTCCATCAAGCCTCCTCCCAGCAGAATACCTTTGCCGATAACATTAGAGTTCTGCTAATATAATCACCAAGGATGAGAATGCTCGCCTCCTTAGGTCCCCACAGGGCCACAGGGGTCTGACAGTAGTAGTGCTTCAGTCAGGGAAGGAAACACCCTGCTGCTGTCATACAGACAGGAGTAAATTTACCTCTCCTTTCGATTAGGCCAATTAGAAAGTACGGGTGGCCTACAATCCTCAACAGCAGTCTACATCCTCCAAGTATTTATTCACCAGAGCACAACTCAATCTTTTTTCCTGTCATAGTACTCTTAGGTACACTCTTCCCTGACCATTTAGCTTCTTGCCAAGCAATTTTACATTTTTTTGTATAATCTGTCTTCAGAGATATACATAGTTTATGATTATGAATGTCATTAGAAACAACTTAACTTATAAGGCGTTATAGCTTGTGTCTAGATGCCCCCCCCCAAAGCCTCAAGGGTCCTAGGTAGGGCTTTTTAGAGCTGTCTGGATCTACAGTGTGTGGCACTGAGATTGATTCATGGTGCAATGCTAAGTTGAAGGAAGCCAGGATTAAGGGAGAGGCTGCTGCCCACCCTAAGTAGCTGGATAAAATGTAAGGGATAAAAAGATCTGTGGTTGCTCCTTCTTGCTTTGCTGCCTTCTGCCCACCATGAACTGTTTCTCCTCCTCCATGTTCCATTCTGCCTTGGAGCCAGCTAACTATGGACTAAAACCTTAAAAAGTGTAAGCCAAATAAACCTCTCTGCCTTTAAATTTAAGTGTTAGGAACTTTGTCTTAATAATGACAAAAGTAAAGAAGACATGAAGGTACACACAACCTCAACTGATTCCTGGTATTCAGAGGCTGATGTCCAAACATTCAAATCCTCCTGCATCCACCCTTCCTTCCTCCTTCCTCCCTGGCAAGATACAGTATAATTGGGGTCTATGCTCCTAGTTTCCTAATTGTAAACATGTTAAATATGGCTACTTCTGAGTGGATTGTAAGTGTAAAACAACATTCATATTTTAATAATGTACATGTTGAAAGGATAATATTGAGTTTAAAATATATCATATTTAAGATATATTATGGGAATTCAAATATTTCATTATTTTTTTAAAAATCTAACCTTTTATGTACATCATAATTACACACAATATTGAGAATTTGTGCCAGTATATAATACAATTTAATTCTCAGTTTTTCCCATTCCCCCACATACCCTACAACCTCTTCCCCCATATATATATATGTATATATATATATATATATATATATATGTTTTGTTTCCTTTATTACCATCATATTTTTCTTCCCTTTGTTATCCCTACACCCCATTTCTCTTTCAATATTTTCTATTTCACAATATGTTGCATATATTCTAGAGCTCATTTACATCCTCAGTTTCTCATACCAAAGACATATTTACAGATCTGTGACCTATTTATTTCACTTATGAGTATGTCCCGAAGGTACATCTATTTGAATATAAATGACTCAAACATCATTCTTTATGGCAGCGTAAAACCCCATTTTATGGAAAACCACATTTTTATCCAGTCTCCAGTTGATAGGCATTTGGGTTGTTTCCAAAATTCAGTTATCACAAACGAAGCTGCTATGAGTATGGGTGCACATATGGCACTGTGATATGAATCTTTTAATTCTTTTGTGTAAATAACTAGCACAGGAATAGAAGGATCAAATGGGATCTCTAAGTTTTGTGAGGAATCTCCACACTGATCTCCATGGTGGTTATATGAGTCTACATTCCCACCAACAGTGGAGAAGAGTTTCTTTCTCCCCACAGCCTCACCAGCATTTGTTACTGGTTAATTTTGAGACAGCAGCCATTCTTTGAGGAGTGAAATGGAATCTCAATGTTTTCATCTGCATCTCTTAAATGACCAGGGACATTGAGCATTTCTTCATAGGTTTCTTAGCTGCTTTCACTTCTTCCTCTGAAAAGTGTCTGTTTACTTCAGATGCCCATTTTTGAGTTGGGTCTTTAAATTTGGGTGGGCTGATTTTTTTAAAGCTCTTTGTATATTCTACATTGTAGCTCTTTGTCTGAGAAACCACTGGTAAAAAAAAAAAAAATCATTTTTTTACCCTTTTCATAGTCACCAGTGATGTAGAAGATGCTGTTCCTACTCTTTCTGTTGTGCTGTTCTTGTTTAGTCAACAATCTATCTTAAAGTTGTAGGTCATTACAATGTTAATCTTGATTGTTAACCTGAATGATTTGAGACAAGTCTAGAGGATCCTAGTCCCACTATCTTGTAATCCTTGATTTACCACTCCCTGGATTGCAGCCTTGTGGACTCTATTAGTCCTTGACCCCTTCCTCTCTGGCACTCTTCCCTTGCTCACTGTTTCCAAAACACCTAGAGTTAAGCAACTTTCCTTCTTAATGCTCCTCTGCCTCCATTGTTTCTACCTTGCAGCAAGCCACACATAAGGAAAAATAAACTTCCGCCTTTGAGATGTGGTGTCAGACATTTGGCTGCAGCAATGGGAAAATGACCCAATAGAGGGAACTCCAATGTTTCCCTTAAATGAATCTAGAACGTGAGTCAGATAAAATCACAATTCGGAAAGAAGATAACTATGAAAGAAGTTATTGAAAGAAGGGATTGGTAAGGAGAGAGAGTATTTGCAGGAAAGTGGAGGAAGTTTTAAATTCTGAGGCTTTCATTTCATGCAGTGGAAATATGGAGAAATCTCACTAAATTTTCTCTTATATAAAAACACAGTGCCTTTTATTATCTTCTTAATGATATTAAGACAGTGTATCTGGAGCACTTACATAGTACTTGCTTCATAAATGTAATTAATATGAAGAAAAGTTGCAACACTGGGATCATAATTCAGGATTATGAATTATGGAATGCACAAGTCTAGCACAGTAAATTCTCACCTGATCACATTGTCTTTGTAACATTTCTTATTATTGGGGCGAAATGCTAGAGACCCAGAAGTTAAAGATGAAAATGTTTATTTTGGTTCATAGTTTGTAAAGGTTGCAATTCATACTCAGCTGACTCCAATACAGGGTGGCATGGCAGAGGAGAGAAGTCTATGGCAGGGCAGGCAAAAGGCAGCAAGCAGCAAGGCTTCACCTCCCTTTTATCCAATTCAGGCTACAAGTCTATTTGAGTTGGCACCCACACCCAGGTTGGGCATTCCTATTATCCACACCCAAATTATGCTAAACCAATCAACAGAGTAATTTAGTTATTGTTTTTTTATTATTTCATACCTATACACATTAGATCTAACCACTTCTGCAAACCCCACCTATGAGTGCATAGAATATTGGGGGACATTTAGATACAAGCCATGACACATGTTGACTTAGAAATGTCTAATATATATATAAACAATCTTAATGTGATATTATAGATACTATTCAGGGAAAAAGAGTTTTCTTTGAACTAAGTCTGACCTTCCTTTCATATTCCAATCAATATTTCTCTTCAAAAATTATGAAATGTATCTCAGAATCTATTGATTATAATTTTATTTTTCTAGAAATCTCCTTTCCAGAGACTTTCAGTTTCATAGAATATTTTGTTTACACACCATGTCCACTGAATTTAGCTTTCTGATTATTGAAATTAGATGTTTTGATGTTGTTTAATTGGTTGTTTCTTTGTTTGATTGATTTTTTTGTTGTGTTACCCCAACACTGTATACTTTCTTTAAGGTATCTTCTTGTCAGTAACTTCATAGGCAAAGTTAAAGAACAGAGGGAGATGTGGTGAGACAGGGAGAGAGACAGAACACAGACTCACATACATACAGAGATTCTAGTGCTCTAAAGGCATAGATTAAAACATTTTAGGGCCGGAGGGTTAGCTCAGTGGTTCCAGTGCCTGCCTCGCAGGCGCAAGGTCCTGAGTTCAATCCCCGGTAACCACGGTAACCACATATAATGCTGGGCTTGGAGACACGCCCACCAACAATCAACACCGCATACCACAATGCTGGGTGTGGTGGCTCACGCCTGTAATCCCAGCACTCGGGAGGCAGAGACAGGAGGATTGCTGAGTTCGCAGCGGCTTGCCTGGGCACCATAGTGAGCTCAGGGCCAGCCTGAACTACAAAGCGAGACCCTGTCTCAAAAAGCAAAAAAAAAAAAAGACATTTTATTACACATTGTGTAAAGAAATAGAAGCAAGGTATTGGGAGGTTTTCCAACAGAAATAAATTATTACTGTTTAAGAAGATGGAAATGGTAATTAATCTGACTTGATCTTTGCACATTGTATACATGAATTATACTGTACGTCATATATATGTACAAGTGTTATATGTCAATTTAAAAAATTATTCTTGAAAAAATGATTCTTTTTTCTAGCCCCCATTGGAAGGCCAGGGAAAGTTCTCTCTGATACTCACCATGAAAACACTGGCTGAGTTCCCAAAGGTAAAATTTGTGAGTGTGTCCCTGTGGATCCCTTTGAAGTTTTAACTTTCAGGGTACCCCACTGAACCTCCGGACATTTGCCAAATGCAGTTCAGGTTTTGCCACTTCAGCCTTGACTCCTATGATGGGTCCTGCTGCTAGTCTGAAATCCGGTGAATTATGGCTCTGTGACTGTTAGGAAACCTTTGAAGAAGTGGCTTTTTTTTTCTTTTTTTGAATCTCATTGATTAGGAATCTAAGATTAGTTGATCATTTAACATCTATTCAACTTTTAATTTGCTGCTGAAACTGAGAGGCAATTTATATGTGAGTTTAGTGACTACAATAAAAGTTTTTTCAAAGTATTTTCAATTTAAATAATCACCAATTTTACATCTATTTAAAAATGTATTTGCTTCAAATACTCTAATTAAAAATGTCATCTGAAATGTTCTTGGAAGTGGAGCCAAATAATTTTTTGAATAAGAACCAAGTATGTTATTAGAAAATTAAACTTTTACTTGCTCATGGTGACTGTAATAAATATTTTGCTCCAGCCAGCCATAGTAACGCATACCTTACTAGAACTTGGTAGCCTGAAACAGAGACTGGGCTACATAGTGAGTTCAAGGTCACCCTGAAGTGTATAGTGAGATCCTGTCTCAAGAGAACATAAAAGCAAACAACCTTCCTTTTTTTCTCCAAGAAAAAGAAACCATCCCGGGCCATTGTCCTCAATGAGCTGTAACCCATGTAACAGAGATGTAACAGAGATGGCATAAACTATGCCTAAGTGTGCAAAGGATACTTAACTATTTTTTTTAGATATTTTTGGGCAGATGAAACATTGTAACTGACTGTACTACACCTTATAATTACATTTAAGTGTACTTTCAACATAGTTTTAAAAAGTCCATCTCCTTCCTAGCTAATCATAGTGGTTCAATTTCCAAGTAATGACATATTTTAAAAAACTGAATAAATTCTCCCAGGGCTTTTAAATATTCTACTTTTATTATTTTAGCTTATTAATTACATTATAATTTTATAGCTTCTTAGAATTTGGGATCATAGGATATGCTTGTAATTTATCCAGGCTTCATTTACATGCACATTTTCAAAAGATTCCATAAAAAAAAACTGATGTATTCTCAGAGAAAAGATCTTCCAAAGGCCACCTACTTAAAACATCAGTAAATTAATACATAGAAAGGAAAATCTAATCATATATAAATAATGTGGAGGTGGGTTGAAGAAAAAATAATAAATTCTAATGTACAAGCAATATACTTGAGAAAAATAATTGCTGAAATTTATTTAATATAATGTTTTTAATTTTCATGTTCAAGATAAATGTCATTGCAGTGAATTCCTTTAAAAGACTGAGTAATGTGGTATTGAAGAGGAAAGAGAATTATTTTCTGAGAATTTTTTTTGAGACAGGGTCTCGCTTTGTAGTTCATGCTGGCCCTGAGCTCAGACAACCTTCAAAGTCAGCAGTCCTCCTGGCTCTGCCTCCCAAGTGTAATTGTGAGCCACCATGCCCAGTGAGAAAAAAATTTTATCAAAGAGTGGGCAGGGGATGTAGCTCAGTACTTCTGTGACTGCGTAGCAAGAGCCAGGTCCTGAGTTTGATTCCCCAGTACCACAAATATATATCTATATCTATAAATGTATATACATAAGTATTTATACATATGCATGTCCATCAATGAAACATCAGATTTTGTCAAATTTTATCTTCAGGAAAGGACAATTGATAAGTTTCTCTAAATTCTGTGCTTATGGAAATAAATCTCTTACATGGGCACTCTCTTGTAGCCATCTAACATGGCAAATAATCAGAATAACTGAAAAATATTGTACTAAGAAGGGCAAGAGGGAGATCATCTACACAAAGATCCAGAAGATAAATGAGAATTGAGAATTGGTGTAGCTTCCAGGTTAGGTCTAGAAAAGGAAAGGAGTGAAGTTAGTACAAATCAAATGTTACCGTTTGCATCTCCAAGTCTCTCCACACGTCTCACATGTCCAGAAGGCTTTTGGAAGATGACTGGGTTATTGTGGCACTGCACTCAGCACCACATTGATTCATGGGCCAGCCCACAGCTCAGTGTGCTTCTAGGACCAGCTTGGAAGAGGGGCATCAGTGGAGGTGTGACTTTGGACGTATGTTGCTCTAGGCGCTTCCTTTTCTCTCCCCTTTCTGATGCCAAAGGTGAGCAATTATCCTTGATCATGCCCTTTATCTAAAGTTTCTACATCAGGGGCCAACTAACCATGGCCTGAACCTCCAAAAACCTGAAGCCAAAATAAACTGCTCTGCCTTTAAATTTGGAGTAATAGGAAAGTGAATAATATGTAAGATGAAATGATAATATTTGTACTAAGGTAATAGTTGCTAATCTGTACCAGTATATGACACAAGTTAATTCTCATTTTTACCCACTTCTCCACCCACCCGCAACCCCCACCCCTTATATACATGCTATTTTAGTTTCTTTCTGAATCATACTTATTCTTTCCCTTCATTATGTTCCCACACAAAATTCCCTTTAGAATTTCCTTACAAAAACTATCATATATTCTAGAACTCATTTACAGCTACAAGTTCTCACAGTAGATAAAAGATACAGTATTTGCATGTCTGTGATCTACTTATTTCATTTATTAGTGTGTCCTCCAGGTGTATCCATTTGCACATAAATGAATGAAACTTGCCATTCTTTATGGCAAAGTAATACTCCATTTTATCTTTATGGCAAAGTAATACTTCATTTTATTTAAAAAAAAACACATCTTCTTTATCCAGTCTCCAGTTAATGAGCATTTGGGTTGTTTCCAAAATTGGGCTATCACAAACTGAGCTGCTATGAACAAGGGTGGACATATGTCCTTCCAATGTGATTTTTAAAATTCCTTTGAGTATATTCCTAGCAGGGGAATAGCAGCGTCAAATGGGACAGGGTCTCACTTTGTAGTTCAAGCTGGCCCTGAGCTCACTATGTAGCTCATGCAAGCCTCAAACTCAGCAATCCTCCTGCTTCTGCCTCCCTAGTGCTGGGATTACAGGTTTGAGCCACCAAGCCCGGCTCCATTAATCTCTTGATGAACATGAAGGTTGCTTCCAAGTTGTAGCTATTATGAGTTTCGGTGCTATAAATATGATATACTTTTATCACCATAAAAAGATGATTTTAACTTTCTCAGGAAGATACCTGGAAGGAGAATACCTGAGTCAAATAGAATTTGTTTTTAGGCTTTTGAAAAATTTTCATACTAACTTTCATAGTAGTTGTATTACTTTACATGTCCACTAAAAATACATTTGATGTCATTTGATTTACTGCTGATAGCCATTCTTTCTGGAGTAAAATGGACTCTCTCCCTTCTCTCCCTCCGTTCTGGTACTGATGATTGAACTTAAGACCTTGTGCTTTTGTGGCAGGTTCAGTGCCACTGAGTTAAATTCCCAGAAAGTTAAACTCTCTTGCTTAAAAGTTTTTCTTTATACTTCTCTATCTTAATTCATTTACTGGCCATTTGTTCATCTAAGTGTCTGTTCATTTCAGTTGCCCTTTCTTGCTGTTTCTTTTTATTTTGGAGGATCCAATATTTTTTAGTTCTTTGTATATTCTAGATAATAGTCTGTTGTCTAGGGAGCCCTCCATCTAGGAGGATTTCTTCCCCATTCCATGTGTTGTCTCTTTACTCTGTTGTTTGTTTCCTCTGTTACGTAGAGACTTTTTGATTTGATATCCCATTTGACAATTCTTGGTGTTGTCTTTTCTAACTGATGTTCTGTTAAGAAAGTCTTTGGGTTGCAATTGAAGTCAAAGCAGCCAAGAAGCATATGAAGAAATGTTCAATGTCACTGGTCATTCAAGAGATGCACATGAAAACAACACTGAGATTTCATCTCACTCCACAAAGAATGGCCGCAATTACAAAATCAACCAACAGTAAATGCAGACAAGGCAGTGGGGACAAAGGAACCCTCTCCACTGTTCGTGGGATTGCAGACTTGTGCAACCATTGCAGAGATCTGTGTGGAGATTTCTCAGAAAACTAGGACTAGGGGTCCCATTTGACCCTGCTATCCCCCTGCTAGGAATATACCCAAAAGAATTTTTAAAACCACATTGGAAAGACAGATGTACACCCTTGTTCACAGCAGCTCAGTTCATGATAGCTCAGTCTTGGAAACAACCCAAATGCCCATCAACTGGAGAGTGGATAAAGAAGATTTTTTTCTTTTGAGACAGAGTCTTGCTTTGTAGTTCAGGCTGGCCTTGAGCTCACTGTGTAGCCCAGGCAAGCCTCAAACTCAGCAGCCCTCCTGCCTCTGCCTCCCGAGTGCTGGTATTACAGGCGTGAACCACCATGCCCAGCAAGATGTGTTTTTTTTAATAAAGTGAAGTATTATTCTGCCATAAAGAATGATAAGATTGATTCATTTATGTGAAAATGGAGACACCTGGAGGATACACTAATAAGTAAAATAAATAGATCACAGATAGGCAAATACTGGATCTTCTCTTTGATATGAGCACCTGTTGATGCAAATGAGCTCTAGAAAGTATGACAGTTTTTGTAGAATAGGAAATTTCCATAGGAAATTTGGTGTGAGAATGTAATGCAGTGAAGGAATAAATATGATTCTGAAAGAAAATAAAAGAGCATGTATATAAGGGTGGGGAGGTGTGGGTGGGTAGGGATATGGGTAAAAATGAGAATTAATTTGTGTCATATACTGGTACAGATTCCCCAATGTTATATGTGATTGTGAGATGTATATAAATTGTACCAATAAAGAATTCAGTTTAAAAAAAGTATTTGGGGCCGGAGATTTAGCTGAGTGTTTCCTGTGCCTGTCACACGAGCACAGGGTCCTGAGTTTGATTCCTAGTAACCACATACAATGCTGGGCATGATGACTCATGCCCACCAGCAATCAATAGCACATACCACAGTGCCAGGCATGGTAGCTCATGCCTGTAATCCCAGCACTTGGGAGGCAGAGACAGGAGGATTGCTGAGTTTGAGGCTTGCCTGGGCTACATAGTGAGCTGAGGGACAGCCTGAACTACAAAGCGAGACCCTGTCTCAAAAAAAAAAAAAAGTCTTTGACTATGCCTATGTATTGAAAAATTTTTTGAATGTTTTTTTTTAGTAGACTTGTGGTTTTTTTTAAATCTATGTCACTGGTCTGTTTTAATTTGGCTTTAGAAAAAGATAAGTTACACGAAACATTCTTCATCAAGTTTCCCCAGCACTATTATCTAAAGAGACAATCTTTTATCTGGCTTTTATTATTAGCCCCTTTTTGTAAACTCATAAAGCTGAAGGTTCTTGGGTTGGTTCTGGGTCCTCCATTTCGTTCCTGTAACCACATGTCTGTGTTTGTGTCAATACCTTGCTTGCTTTATTTTTTCCTCTGCAGCTTTATAGTGCAGCTTAAAATCCAGGATTATAATGCTTCCCTCTTTGCTCTTGTTGCTCAGGATCCCTTTGACAATTCTGGAGAGCTTCTAATTCCATATAAACATGATTGTTTTTTCCCCCTAGTTTTTTGGAAAATGCTATTGGTATTTTAATTAGAATTATGCTAAATTTATGTATCTTTTCTCATAATAATGACATCTTAACAGTGTATTGCTTCTGACTTTCTCATGAGTGACTCCACTGAGCAAAGAAATAAGAAAACAAGCACGTTCACAAGAGCTTCAAAAATTAAAGATGTAGGATTTAACCTAACCAAGAAATTGGAAGACACTATGAAGAAAACTGTAGTGCTCTAAAAGAAATACTAAAGAGGAAGTCAAAAATGGAAAAACATTCTCTGTTCCTGGATAGTCAGAGGCATTGTCCCCTCTGATGGTGGAGATGGCCTGTCCATACTAGTGTGCAAATAAATGATAAATATGAAGGAAAATTTGGATGGATGTCAAGCTAAACTTTGCTGAGATTTGCTCCTGTGCTTGTTAAAATAAATTTTGTAGATCCTATATTTAGGTAAATGATATGTTGTCATTGTTATAAGTGAATGAATTGATGGCCAAGATTTTATGCTCGTCTGTTTTTAATGCAGGAATCCACATGACCCAGAAGCCATGTGTTGAGATGAAAATTATAAAATGTACATTGAATTAAAGATATCTTTTGTTCTGAAATATTTTCCTTATAAAAATGAAAGTGTTAATCCTTTCCTTCAAAATGTATTAATATAGTAACCTGGATGAAACTCCCTAAGACCAATGGCAGCAAGGCTACCATTGGCCTCCACGTTTCTCTGAGAAATGATCAAATAATGGCCAAGGGGATATGTTCTGATAGTAACAATATATTCAATTAATTACCTATGTAAACATTGCATCCACTCATACATGTAGTTAAAATTGTATTTGTAATTTTTTTTCTTTTTTTTAATTGAATTCTTTATTGGTACAATTTATATACATCTCAAAATCACATATAACATTGGGAAATTTGTACCAGTATATGCCACAAGTTAATTCTCATTTTTACCCATATCCCTACCCACTCCCCCCTCCTCCCCCCTTTATACATGCTCTTTTATTTTCTTTCTGTATCATATTTATTCCTTC
>PVIC010052665.1:0-12374 GCA_004025085.1 Thryonomys swinderianus | reverse complement strand
GTTTTTTTTTTTTTTTTTTTTTTTTTTTTTTTTTTTTGAGACAGGGTCTCGTTTTGTAGTTTGGGCTGGCTCTAAGCTCACTATGGAGCCCAGGCAAGTTTCAAACTCAGTAATCCTCCTGTCTCTGCCTCCCGAGTGCTGGGATTACAGGAGTGACCCACTGCGCCCCTGGCACTGTGGTATGTGGTATTGATGGCTGGTGGGTGTGAGTCTCCATGCCCAGTGTTGTATGTGGTTACCAAGGATCAAACTCATGACCTTGTGCTTATGAGGCAGGCGCCGGAACCACTGAGCTAATCCTCCGGCCCTGGTATTAACTCTTCTTTAAAAGTTTTGTAAAATTTAGCAGTGAAGCCCTCAGGACCAGGGCTTTTCTTTGTTGGTAGGTTTTTTATTACAATTTCCCAGATTGATATCATGTTGTTTAACATTTTTATATCCTCTTCATTCAGCTTTGGAAGTTCATATGTGTCTAGGAATCTATCCATTTCTTCTAGATTTTCCATCTTCTTGGAGTATAGATTTTCAAAGTACGTGTTTATTATCCTTTGGACTTCTTCGGGATCTGTGCTGATTTCCCCATTTTCATTCCTTATAGCATGGATTTAAGCCTTTTCTTTCCTTTGTTTGATAAGGTTAGCTAAGGGTCTGTCAATCTTATTTATCCTTTCAAAGAACCAACTCTTTGATTCAGTAATTCTTTGTATTATTCTCTTTGTCTCCATTGCATTAATTTCTGCTCTGATCCTTACAATTTCCTCTCTAGTATGTGCTTTGGGTTTGTTTTGCTCCTCTTTTTCTAATTGTCTGAGGTTCATCATTAGATTGTTTATTTCAGTTTGCTCTATTTTCCGAGTATATACATTCACTGCTATGAATTTCCCTCGCAGAACTACTTTCATTGTGTCCCATAAATTCCTGTATGTTGTGCTGGGGTTGTCATTTAGTTTTAGAAACTGTTTAATTTCTTCTGTAATTTCTTTTGTGGCCCATTGGTTGGTTAACAGTGTTGTTCAATTTCCATGTGTTTGTGAGGATCTTGGAATTTCTTCTGCTATTCCGCTCCAGTTTCAAGACACTATGGTCTGACAGTATGCAGGGGATAACTTCGATTCCTTTGCATTTACTTAAGCTTATTCTATGGACTATAATGTGATCTATTTTGGAAAATGATCCATGAGCAGCTGAGAGGAAGGTATATTCTCGCTTTATAGGGTGGAAAATTCTGTAGGCATCTAATAAGTCCATTTTTGACAAATAATTCACATTTATCCTTCTTTATGGCATAGTAGTACTCTATCCTGTATAAAGACTGCATTTTCACTTTTGTTTTTTTTTTTCAGACAGCATCTCACTTTGTAGTTCAGGCTGGCCCTGAGCTCACTATGTAGCCCAGGTAAGCCTCAAACTCAGCAATTCTCCTGCCTCTGCCTCCCGAGTGCTGGGATTACAGGCTTGAGCCACCACACCCAGCACTGTGGTATGTGGTACTGATTGCTTGTGGGAGTGAGTCACTATACACAGTATTATTGTATGTGGTTACTGGGGATCAAACTAGGGACCTTGTGCTTGCTAGGCAGGTGCTGGAACCACTGAGCTAAATCTCTGGCTTATGACTGCATTTTCTTTATCCATAAATCTGCCAGTGGACATACAGGCTGCTTCCTAAATGTAGCTTTTATGAATTGTACTGCTATAAACATGGATATGTATGTGTTATAATATGATTTCCACTCGGAAAGATAACTAAAGGAGATTAGTTGAGAAGAATTAAATTTCCAGTTTTTCTTTTTTTTTTTTGAGACAGGGTCTCACTTTGCAGTTCAGGCTGGCCCTGAGCTCACTATGTAGCCCAGGCAAACCTCGAACTCAGCAATCCTCCTGTCTCTGCCTCCCGAGTGCTGGGATTACAAGTGTGAGCCACCACGCCTGGCTCTAGTTTAATTTTTTGAGAAATCTCCATACTGATTTCCATAGTGGTTGTACTAGTTTACGTTCCCACCAAAAGTGTAGAAAGGTCCCTTTTTCCTCCATATCTTTGCCAGTAATTGTTATTATTTGACCTTTTTTCTTTTTTTCTTTTTTTCTTTTTGGCAGCACTGGATCTTGAACCCATGTACTTCTTCCAAGGTAGGCACATTACCATGTGACCTAAATCCCTGGCTTGACTTCATGACAGCAGCCATTCTTTCTGGGTTAAGATGGTAGGTATCTCAGTGTTCTTGTAATTTGCATTTCTGTACTGGCTAGAGATGTTTGCTATTTTTTCATCTATTTATTTGGCTACTTGTACTTCTGACAAGTGTCTGTTCAGTGTTGTGCATCTTTTGATTTGAGAGATCTTTTTGAGAGATCTAGTGTCTTTGAGTTCTTTATATATTCTAGATATTAGAATATATACTCTCTCTGTATCCTCTACTCTGAGGAGTAGCTGGCGACCTGTGTTTTCCATTGTCTAGGTCATCTCTTTGCTCTGTTGGTTGTCTCCTTGGCTGTATAGAAGCTTTTAGTTTGATGTGATCCCATTTGCTGATACTTGATGTTATTTCTTGTACAGATGAGGGACTAGGCCCAGATGGAAACAAGTACTTTTAAACACTTATTCGTAAAACTTGTAAAGCTATTTCAAGTATTTTGCACAGTAGAAAATGTTGAGAGATTATATTTTGGCTATTTCTTTTCTATTTGGTGCAGGGGATTGAACCCAGGGTCTGTGCACTCCATGACATTGCCAGCCCTGTGTATTTTGAGACAGGGTCTCACTAACTCATTAAGTTGCTCAGGTTGGGTTGAACTTACAATCCTGCTTGCACCTTCCAGAGTTCTGGGGTTACAGATCTGTGTCACTGCACCAGGCTTCCAGTTTCTTAATTTACATTAAGACTGTTATTTTTGCTCATTTCTAAATGAAATGTAGTAACACTGTCTACCAGCACTTGGGAGGCTGAGAAAGGAAAATCACAAGTTCAAGGCCAGTCTGAGCTACCTAGTAAGATCCTATCTTGGGAAAAAAACAATCTCAAAACTAATTTGGAGACAAATCCTAGTCTCTATCATAGGGCACTGTGATAATTATATACAAACTTTGAATATTTAACCTTCAAATATTTGCACAGTTAACAAAGAAATTTGAGACAGGATCTTGCTATGTCATTCAGACTGTCCTTGATCTTAATATGTAACTCAGGCTGCTTCAGCCTCCCAAGTGCTGGGATTACAGGTGTGCGCCATCATACTTGGCTCAAGCCAAACTTAAAATCATTAAAAGTAAGCAAACAGTTGACCATTAGGCAATTTTACCTTTTCTTTTTAAGATCATTAGTTCCTTTAAGAATCAGAATTTTTTTAAATTAAATTCTTTATTGGTACAATTTATATACATCTCAAAATCACATATAACATTGGGAAATTTGTACCAGTAAGGAATCAGAATTTTTGCCCAGAAAATGAGGACACACTGAAGTCTGTCCAGGGATTGAGTGGTCATTTAATTCAGTCAACACTCACTGACCGGACATCTGCTGTGGTCCAGATCCAGAAGGAAGGAGAACCAGAAAGCTCCTTTCCTCACAAGCTTACACTGCAGGGATTGAGAGTAAATTTTAAACCGAATGGGGGAGAAGTGGCACACACCTATCATCCCAGATACTGAGATAGTTTGAGCCCACCCTGAAAAATTTAGCTACTCAGTGAGACCATCTCAGAAAAATAAAAAGGCTGGAGATGTAGCTCTGCCTGAAAACCCTGGGCTCAAACCCCAGTATGATGGGAAAAAAGTAATTAATACATAAGTAAATACAGATTGTGGTATGTATTATAATACCATAACAATTACAATACCTCTTTACCTCTCAGTAAAGAGGACCCCAGATTGAGGACAAGTAGCTATTACTACTGCACAGTTAAATACAGGAGTACTTCATATTTCAACAGAAAAGGTCAAGATAGAAATGGTAAAAATTCACTTGGTTTTTAGAAAGTGTGTAATCCTAGACCTTGTCACAATCTGTTGCTCGCTATTCCATGGGACAGGCTTTCTAGATACTTGTGGAACATGGACTGACGCTGAAAGTGGTGACAAGACAGGACAGTGTGCTGGGCTCTGGGGCAGGACGTGGCACAGAGGACATGTAGATGGGTCGCAGATGCCCTTGCACAGCCACCATGGTCAGCATAGAGCATGTTTCACCCTGCTTCTGCTACCTGATGCGCAATTCCAGATTTGAGAAGAAAGGTAGCAAAAGAAAGAGAAAATAGGAAAAGCTAGCTAGCTAGGAGCAAAATAATTAAAAAATAAATGTTTGCTTGTGCGTGTCTCACAGTGCGGGCTGGGAGGCACCACAGTTTTGCAGCACAGCATCATTACAAGTAGCGTGCTCCAACTTTTGGGTGTTTTTGTTTTTTTGAGACAAGTCTTACTGGATAGTGCAAGTGGCCTCAAGCTCACTGCAGTCCTCCTGCCCCAGCCTCCCCACTGCTGGGATGACAGGCAAGCACAGCTGGTACAACTGATTTCTACTGAGCAGTTTTTATTTTATATGACACTAATTAAGATCTGAGTTTAAAAGCTTTTTCTTCTAAAGAGGAATTGAATAATATGACCAAAATTTGACAAAATATCTAGGAGAATAATATTACTGTGTTAAAAAAATTAAAAAGTTACCAATCAAGGCTGGAGATTTAGCTCAGTGGTTCTGGCGCCTGCCTCACTTAGCGCAAGGTCCTGAGTTCGATCCCTGGTAACCACATACAATGCTGCGCATGGTGACTCACGCCCACCAGCAATCAATACCACATACCACAGTGCCAGGTGTAGCTCAGGCCTGTAATCCCAGCACTTGGGAGCCAGAGGCAGGAGGATTGCTGAGTTTGAGGCTTGCCTGGGCTACATAGTGAGCTCAGGGCCAGCCTGAACTACAAAGGGAGACCCTGTCTCAAAAAATAGTTACCAATCAACAAATTCTCCCTTCAGAAAATCTAATTCAATTGTAAAGTTAAATTTTTGAAAACTGGTTCTGACACAAGGATTAACTTTAGTTTTTAAATGAAAACAAGTGCCCAGGGTTTAGCTCAGTGGTGCTGTACCTGCCTGGCAAATACAAAGTCCTGAGTTCAATCTCTGGTACAAGAAAGAAAAGAAAAAAGAGAAATAGAGAACTTTTTTTTTTTTTTTTGCAGTACCGGGGATCAAACTCGGGCCCTTGTGCATCCAAGGTTGGCATGGTACCACTTGAGCTAAATCCCCAGCCCAGAATGCTCTTTTTAACAAGAATCAAATTAGTTTGACAATAAAGAAATCTCTGCAGTATAAAATTATGTGCTTAGATACTGAAATGTCACCATCATCTTTAATATTTTGTGAAGGGACTAATTTGGAAGGAGGGATATGCCTTCAATTCTATTCATTTCACTGAATTCTTTCAGTTGTCTTTGACACATTGAAGTAAACATTACTTATAGAGAAAGAAAAATAATGATGTCAATCTGTTTGTGTTGCTAAGGGCTCACCATGTAGCCTAGGCTGCCTTGAACTCCCAGCAATCCTCCTGCCTCAGCCTCCTGAGTGCCACTGTGCCCCACTTACTGATGTCAATCTTGTAGTAGCCTTGTTTTATATGAGCTGTTCTGAAGAGTTCCCCGTCATGGGCTGGGAAGGTGGCTCAGCACTACAGTGTCTGCTTGGCAAGTATGAGGTCCTAAGTTGGATCGCTGGTACCAAAAACATGTTCCCATTCAACCAAGTACTTAGAATTCATTCTAATGTTACAAAATAAAATGCCTATATGTTTTTAGTCTGTTTGAAAAAGTACCTGTTCCTTGTTTTAGAATTAACAATGGAATAGAAGTAAAGGACCTGTAACACTGTTAGCCACAGATTTTACTGAAACTTTATGTGTAAAGAATATTACAAAACTTTTCACTAAAGCACAATAAATGCAGTGAAGAAGTGATCATAAATGGAGTAAAACTCAGGCTGAATCTTAATTTCAAGATCTTCTCTTACTAAAAATATAGTACTTGGAATTGAATAAAATGCTTCAGAAGAGATTCTGAGGACAAAAACCTCAGATCTATTTGGAATTCTCTACCAGATACTTCAGAGACAAATACACACAAGTCACACAAAATAAAACAAAACCCTTTCAGTCTTAAATTTGGCTTTTATTTTAAAATACATTTAGCATAGAACTGTCATAGGACAGGAAATAACAAAACACAAGAAATACTATTTTCAAATATTTTTAAAACTAGAAATAAAAATCAATAGACTAGCATAGACCCAAATTTTGGGAAATAATTCTTAAACTTCAATTCACTGACTATACATTTTGAACAAAAAGCTCTTCTCACATTTCCAATGTACCGACAAGTTTCTAGTTGTCCTAGTTTCTCTTCAACTAATAAGTAAACAGCCCAAATTCAGTTGCTTTGCTTAAAATTATCAGATTCAGTTTTGGTAAAAATTTCTGTGCCCTTAAATTCTCATTCAGAATTATAAAAATATGAGCTCAAATAGTTATGCTGTCTAAAATAGAAACATCTTAATTGCTACTTCTGGATAACCATAGAGATATTGCACTAAAGTCAGTAATCCCACACCTGATCTTCACTTATACGGAAAGTTAATTTTCTTCTTTTTTTGAGATAGGGGCTCACTATGTAATTCAGTACTTCAGGCTGGCCTTGAACTGAATATGTAGATGAGGCTGGCCTTGAACTCACAGTGATCCTCCTGCTTCAACCTCCTAAGTGCTGGGATTACATACATGCACCACCACACCTGGCAATTTTCTTCTTTATGAAATTTACAAGTAAACTTAATGTTAAATTAATTATAATCACACTTCAAAATATAAAGGCATACATAGAAAAAAAGAATAGTTTAATACTATACAACCTACACTTAGATCTTCCACTGTGAAAATAAAAAGTTGGGAAAAGGTGGGATCTAAACTATTAATACTACTTTGAGGTTTTTTTTTTACAGTTTATCTTTTGTAGCTAGTGAGTAGGTATTAAGTGTTAATTGTGAGCAATCCGATTCTTTCCAAATAATTTAGAGAAGCAGTTTGTTTACAGAGGAAGCATGTGCACTGTTCTGCCTATAAACCCAACTAGGTTTCTGGGAATTTGGAGACATCTCCCTGGAGTATGAACAATCAAGACAATGTACAAAAATACATCTTGTTCCTGTAACTTAGAGTACACAGAAAAATACCTACAAAATGGAAATACTTATCTATTTAGCTTTCCAATGAATTAGTGAGAAATTTTAGCCCATTTCAGTTTCTTTCTAAAGAAAAACCAATGAATTATGTCCTGGTGGTTTACTTCAATCCCTGTGAGTTTGACATACATTTAAAAAATATTTGTCTAGTTATATGCAACTTGGAGTCTTAGTTTTGTGTCACAGTATACATGGCATTTAAGTCAGCAACAGAAAGGCACAATTAGCAAGCAATAAAATTCAGTACCTGATTTATTAAACAGATGCCCACACAGTTGCAAAAGAAGTACATTCAACACAGTGTACAGAACTTAAAAAAAATAATAAGGGACCCAAAAACAAAGTTTTCTGAAAGTTTGGTCCATTAAAAATACTGCCCATGTTCAACTCATGGGTAACACGGAAGATGGTGGCAGTGTAGAAAGAGGCAGTAAACCAGTGTGTGTGTGTGGGTTCAGGTCTAGTGATTATGTATTCAGTTAGGAAATGGCTCCCATGGTAAATAAACATTCAACATTGTTTGTTAGTAACAATATACCTGTATTAGTTCCAAATACACAGGCACAATTGTTTGTTTGCATATTATTCTTGATTTATAATACGCACCCTACTGCTTAAAAAACTTAGGTATATTTTATATATAACATATATTAGATATGATTGCATATTATGTACCTTAATATATATTATATATATAACTTGAATCCATAAAAGCACAAAACTCTCCAAACATATGAACATTCTAAATGGAAACTTAGCATTTTCTCAGTGTTAATAGATTAGCTCACCTAAAACAATATCTGGAAGTGCAATGATAAAATGCACCAACTCTTATGAATTTACTTAACCAGTTATTCAGGATAAATTCTTGCCAAAGCCTAACTCTGACCTTTTACTTACAGTATTTTTTTAGATGTCAGTAATGGATACTCTTCTTATTATAAACAATACTTCCCAATCAAGAGATACCAATAAATGAAAATATGTAGGGAACCAAAAGTGTGATAGAGAAGCCAACCATCCCGTAGGTAATGTATCGATAAGGAAGCTCAACCTCCATGTGCTGTCTTGCTTTTCGAATATCATCACATGGTATTTTAAAGATTTTACACGCCACAGGAATGGTTATTTTTTTCATTATATTTCTGACTATCAGTACCACTCCCATCCCGATGAGGACCCGAAACATGGCTTTTGCCAAAACAGTCATGGTCACAGGAGGCACAGGCAGAGGCACAGCGTCTGGCACGGGGTCCAGCAGCAGCCCCACGGTGTGGGCGACGTGGGAGCCACAGGCGATCCCAGCACCACTGCCCAGAATCTGGGCTGTGTCTCCGCGGGACGTACTCCAGGTGTCCAGGGTGAAAGAGAAGATCCCCAGCGCCAGGTGGAGCCCGATGATGACGAGTGGAGCACATCTGTGAGTCTGGTTGAAGGTGTCGATCAGGTCCACAAATGGGTAGAAGACAGCCAGGATTAAAATGGTGTACAGGAAGCCAGCAATAACGTCCTGGGAACACAAGGGTGAGGCTGTTTAACATCGCATTTCAAATACTGAACAGATACAAATTTGACAGCCAAAGTCTTAAAGTAAACTTTACAAACTGACCATATGATATGCCCAAAAAACTATTCTAATGATAAAAAAGATTTAGTTTTTACTTGAGTTCCAGCTTCATAAATCAACTACAAAGATAGTAAGTACAAGTTTATATTCAGATTTTGAACAATAAACTATGCTTACATTGTACATTGGTTTTTTTCCTCTCTTTATCTCTTTTCTTCTCCTCTCTCCTTCTTTTTTTTTTTTTTTTTTTGAGACAGGGTCTTGCTTTGTAGCTCAGGCTGGCCCTGAGTTCACTATGTAGCCCAGGCAAGCCTCGAACTCAGCAATCCTCCTGTCTCTGCCTCCCGAGTGCTGGGATTACAGGCGTGAGCCACCACGCCCGGCATGGTGGTATGTGGTATCAATTGCTGGTGGGCATGAGTCACCACGCCCAGCATTCTGTGTGGTTACTGGGGATCAAACTCAGGACCTTGCGCTTACGAGGCAGGCGCTGGAACCACTGAGCTAAATCTCCAGCCCTTCTCTCTCCTTCTTTTTGCAGTACTGGGGATAGTTTTATTTCTGATGGAAAGGGCATATTTATATTTATAATTCAAAGAAATGATGTTTACTTGCTATTGTGGAGCTTACAAGTTAGCGGGAAAGGCTGACAATGATAATAACCAGGCAAGTAAGAAAGCAGGTAAATATTACAGCTTCTGGCGGTTACAAATGAGAAGAAAGGAAAAGCCAAGATTTGGTTCTTCATTGCTGCTGTTTGTTTGAGACACAGGCATGGCCACCAGCCCAGCTGGCAGTCTGACCCTGAGGAGGAGCCAGCTCTGTCCTCCGAACCAGAGGAGGTACCTGGGTCAGGAGGGTCAAGTGCAGAGGCCAAGGCCAGTGGCTGGTGAAGGTTGCTCTGCACGTGTGCTGACCCCATGATGGATGTGGTCTCTACTGCAAAGTGGGCCAATTTGAAAGTATTTTTTTGAAAAGCAACAGGTTTTGAGACAGAAAAGAACAGTTCAAGGAACTAAGAGAAACTAGTATGACTTGACTCTTTTCAAAGAAGGAAAGATGCAAGGTCAAAGACACATGCATAAGTTCAGTCCTGCAGAGGCCTTGTAGGCAAGGGGAATTGATTTTACTTCACAAGTTGGGGGAGCTGCACTGGGAGCCAGTCTGGCTGCTATCTGTGGAAGTGGGTTAGGGTTGGATACTCCACTGACCCTACCATTCCCCCTCTAGGAATCTTCCTAAACAGTTAAAGGCTGGGGCCGGAGATTTAGCTCAGTGGTTCCGAAGCCTACCTAGCAAGTGCAAAGGTCTCTGGTTCAATCCCAGTAACCACATACAATATGATTTTGAGCATGGTGACTCACACCCATTAGCAATCAGTACCACACCCTACAATGCTGGGCGTGGTGGCTCACATTTGTAATCCCAGCACTCGGGAGACAGAGGCAGGAGGATTGCTCAGTTCAAGGCTTGCCTGGGCTACATAGTGAGCTCAGGGCCAGCCTGAAGTACAAAGCGAGACCCTGTCTCAAAAAAAAAAAAAAAAAAAAGTTAAAGGCACCACATTACAGTGATACAGGCACACCCATGCTTACAGCAGCCCACAATTTGTAATAGCTAAATCTCTTTAACAATCCATATGCCCAACAGAAAAATGGATAAAGAAAATGTGGTAATATATACAGTAGAGTACTACTCTGCCATAAAGAAGGAAAAACTTTTTTTTCAGACAAGGTCTCCTCTTGCAGTTCAAGCTGCCCTGAACTCACCATGTAGCTCAGACTGGCTAAAAACTTTCGACAACCCTGGGCCAGAGGGTTAGCTCAGTGGTTCCAGTGCCTGCCTCGCAAGCGCAAGGTCCTGAGTTCGATCCCCGAAACCACATACAATGCTGGGCGTGGAGACTCACGCCCACCAGCAATCAATATTGCATACCACAGTGCCAGGCGTGGTGGCTCACACCTGTAATCCCAGCACTCGGGAGGCAGAGACAGGAGGATTGCTGAGTTCCAGGCTTGCCTGGGCTACATAGTGAGCTCAGAGCCAGCCTCAACTACAAAGCGAGACCCTGTCCCAAAAAAAAAGAAAAACTTTCGACAACCCTCCTCTCCTCCTGCCTTTGTCTCCTGAGTGCTGAGATTACAGGTGTGATGAGCCACCACGCCTGGCAAGAAGGACAAATTTGAGGCATCTCTAGGAAAATGGATGCACCTTGAGACAAAAATGTTAAGTGAAATGAATTAAGACACAAAAGTTTAAAACTCACATGAGAAACCAAAAACATGAATAAGGCGCAAAATAAAGAATATATAATAGGAAGCAGGGAAATCTTTTGTAAATGGGAAGAGGAACAAAAGATAGTGGGAGGAGAAAAGGAAAAGAGAAAGTGGAAAAGTTGGGTATATGCCTATAATCCCAGCACTCGGAGGTTGAGGCAGGACTTCCATGAGTTTGAGGCCAGACTGAACTATACAGGTAATCTTTGGCTTACACAAACACACACGCATGTGTGCACATACACACAAGGAATTAAAAAAGGAAAGTGGAGCTTTTTCAAATGAGAAGAGGAACAGAGCTGGAGGGAGCAGAGAAGGATGGGAGGGGGAGGGGCCAAAGTGATTAGGATGTATTATGCGCACAGACCAACTCCTCCCGTTAAATATCATCATTATACTACAAAGATGCACTAATAAAACTTTTAAAACATGTTTTTAAAAATTGTACCACACGTCTCCAAGCAATGCATTATCTAGCCTGGCTGCTTTTGAACACTGTAATAAAGGTCCTCATATAGTGCGCAGTTCCAGGAGAGGTGCTGCATGTCTCTCATCCAGCACTGTGAAGCTGCTGAGGCAAGAGGACCTTGAGTTCAAGGGCAGCCTGGAATACGCAGCAAGTTCACAGCTGGCCTGGATCACACAGCAGGCCCCTGTCTCAAAAACTGCCCAGCTGGGATGGTTATGTAGCTCAGTGGTGCCATGTCTGTCTGACATAAGGTCCTGAGTTCAATCCTTGGTACCAGGGAAAAAAAGCATAGTCGTGCAGTGTGCAGCCCCCTCCTGGGCAGTTTGGGCGCCAACCCCGAGGTCTTTGCATTGAGCTACTACTTCTGCAGCTCTTTTTGTTTTGAGGCAGGTCTCACTTCACCACCAAGCCAGGTGGGCTGCATGGATCCCCATGAGCACTCAGGCCCCGGTCTGGGCTTGCCGTCTGGGCTGGGCTGGAATTTGTGATCAGCTTGTCTTGGGCCCCAGGGCCCTGGGATATAGGTCCATGCTGGTAGTGTGAAGTCAGTTTTCTTGGAAAAAACAAGCGGGCAAGTTGGGAGTGGTGGGGAAAAGACAGGAACTGACTGCTGCTCAGGTTCTCTGGGTGTGACACTGGGCCTCTGGAAGAAGACGCAGACAGTGTGTGTTCACTTCCCACCATGCTGTGATTCAGGGGCGCAGGTCTCACAGAAATCTTAAGCTTCTTGAGTGAAAAATGTCTGCAGAGTTTGGATGAAGCCAGGTGTTGGTGTTGCTGGTTCAGTATCTTTTCAAGAAGATGAGTTAATTTTGAAAGAAATGATGTTGCTCA
>PVIC010052664.1:0-12085 GCA_004025085.1 Thryonomys swinderianus | reverse complement strand
GCTTCTCACCAGGAACTAAATCAGCCAACACTTCGATCTTATATTTTCCAGCCTCTTAAATGTCCAGTAAAAATAAACATTCTTCACAAACATTATTTATAATCAACAGACAACTGTGCACTACACAACATGAATGTACCATCATTTCTTTTATCAAATCATTTGAATTCATTTATATGTCTATGTGTGTATATATACATATATATATACTGATATATTCTGGTACAGTGTATACTTTGTGTCGTGTTGTTTTCATTTCCCGGAAGGACAGTTCTTTATTCAGGAATGCACCCTTTATCCAAGTAGCCCTCATAGCCGTATGTCAAAGTGATTCTACTATGGGCCGGAGGGTTAGCTCAGTGGTTCCGGCGCCTGCCTTGCAAGCGCAAGGTCCTGAGTTCGATCCCCAGTAGCCACATACAATGCTGGGCGTGGAGACACGCCCACCCACAATCAACACCGCATACCACAGTGCCAGGCGTGGTGGCTCACGCCTGTCATCCCAGCACTCGGGAGGCAGAGACAGGAGGATTGCTGAGTTCGCGGCGGCTTGCCTGGGCACTATAGTGAGCTCAGGGCCAGCCTGAACTACAAAGCGAGACCCTGTCTCAAAAAGCAAAAAAATAAGAATAATAATAATAATAATTCTACTATGAATTCCAAGAATAGATATAACTAGTCTAAGAATAATACAATTCTTTTTCCCATTACTGGTTCAGAAATGGCATAAGGAGATTTCTAGCCAACAGAATATAAAGGCAAATTCTGAAGGAGACATTTCTGAGCTGTTTCCTCATAGCAAGTCAGAGATGTCTCTCCTCCTCCTCTAGACATTGTGGATTCTGGCTGTGCAGCTCTAACTTTCTGCCAACGCTGAAAATTACAGAACATGAATGAAACAATTCTTTGATGACAGTGCTGAATCACTGAATTATAACCCTGAAGCCTCCTTCCTCCTCTGCATTTCCTGTTATATGAAATAAATTCGCTCTTTACTTAAGATAGCTTGTGTCAGGGTGTTTGAGTACTAGCAGCTAAAATTATTCTAAAGCAAGATAAGAGTTTTGTTCTCTGACAGTCTTTGTGCACACACCTTTGTTTATGGCTCTGATTATTTCCCGACAGAACTTCTGACCGGGAAGTCCTGGGTCAAAGGGTAGCAACTGCTTAGTACTCTTCATACCTGTTACCAGTTTACTCTAAAACAGGCTCATTCAGTATGTGAGTAGTGACTTCAGGGGACCTTTAACAAGCATCAGATATTACCTTCCTAAACTTTCTAGTAATGTGACAACAAAACAGTAGCCCCATGATGTGATATTAGTTTGCATATTTGTTAAAAGGAGTTAAGTGCATTTTTTTTTTTTGAGACAAGGTCTCGCTTTGTAGTTCAGGCTGGCCCTGAGCTCACTGTAGCCCAGGCAAGCCTCGAACTCAGCAATCCTCCTGCCTCTGCCTCCTGAGTGCTGGGATGACAGGCGTGAGCCACCACGCCCAGCACTGTGGTATGTGGTATTGATTGCTGGTGGGTATGAGTCCCCACGCCCAGCATTATATGTGGTTTCCAGGGATCGAACTCAGGACCTTGCGCTTGCAAGGCAGGTGCTGGAACCACTGAGCTAAATCTCCGGCCCGAGTGTATTTTTATATCATTTGTGTTTTGTCATCTGTGCATTATATATTCATGTCCTTGGTTGCATTTCCCCACTGTTTTCTTGAGTAGAATTTAAAGCTAAGTAATCACTTTTAAAAAGTAGACTATTATGAAAAAAGGTAGACCATTATGTACATTTTATTTTAATATCTTTCTGATTTGGACCAAAAAACATACTGTAAGACAGAAATTGGCATTGGCTTTTTAGATCTTAAAGTGGGGAAAAAAAAACCCTGAAACTCACTACAGACACAAAAGTTGCACTTCTTTAAAAAATGTTCCCATATAAGGAACTTGGACAGATCCATGAAACACTTTAATAGTTGCAATCTAAATTCACATGGAATCTTATAACTTTTTAAATTTTGATAATCAGTACTCAGGCTACCTCACTGCTCATTTTAAAGCTTCGTTTATGACCTGTTCAGCAATATTTAGGTTTCTCTCAACTGCTGTAATAACTTCCTATAACTTCCCTCACGCACCCTCTTGCTAAAAATTGTTTTATGTCAGGGCTCTGCAAATTTATGACCAGCTGGGGAGGAATGCAGGTGTGTAAAATTAAAAATGAACTTCAGTAATAATACTCAAGATATAGGAGGCAATACTTGTCCATTTTTATTCTCAAAGTGCCAGTTTTCAGTGTGTATGCAACCCTGGAAAAGAGCGTAATTCAATCTTCATTATTAATGTGTTCAATTATGCTTTTTTATATAGGTTAGCGTTAGTGAGGTGCTCTCTTGAGAGAAAAGGGGAGACGCAGTGAGCAGCGCTCGCTCCGCCGTGGCCAGGCTCCCCCGTGACCGTGGGCTGGAAAAAAGACTATCAGGAAGGGCGCGAGCGCCTGCTTTGCCCCCAGAGTCATCGCGTCCAAAGCAAAATCCATCACTTGTGCGTCCGGCCTCGCCTGGAGGACGGCGGGCGGCCCTTGGTGTGGTCAGTGAGCCCCTCCCGGTCAGAGACCACAGGCCAGGAGCCCCGAGGCCGGGGCTCGCGTGCCGGGGCTTCATCAGTCCCCAAGCAGCCCGAGGGGCTGGAGTCTGGGGCAGGGCCGGCGTGGCTCAGGAGCTATGGGCGAGAGGCGGGCCAGGTACCAGGCTCAGAGCAAGAAGCAAGTCTGGAAATGCGAGCACAAAGTGGGAGAGAGACCGTCAGGGGACGGAATGGGGGACGAGGGGCGTCCCCCATATCTGACGGTAGCGAAGAGCTTCAGTTAGCCAAGTGGAAACTCAGCAGTTTCTTCTGGGCCCAAATTCTAGGTCAAAGCTAATCTCTGCAAGCTAATCTTAGCAAAAGAGGTTACAGGATGCAAGATTAAGAGTTCAGCACGGACGGGAATTAGGAATAGGAAGCATATTAGAAACGCAGGCCATATCCTGCTCTCTCTACTTTCCATTATACATATCCTACCTTTTTTCTCTGTACTTGTTGGATAGGCCACTTTAGCCCACCGAGAATGCGGCAGCTCCTGTCTCCTGAGCTTATACCTTTGGGCACACAGTTAGGCCATTTGGAATTAGTTGTGATCATTCTGAAGTTTGCTTTTATGATCTGTCTGGCTTGGGCCACACTAGCTTTTCTTCCAGACCTACTGTGGCCCTGCCAGTAAAGAAGAGGCCCTGGGAGGGTCGACCCAAAGTGTCATGTGTGAGGAGGTCCATTCATTGGGACCAATGTAAACATGGCTTACGCGAGAGTCCAGATCTCTTTATTGCCCTCAGTTTCTGTAACCTCCATATCTATCTATCTATCTATCTATCTATCTATCTATCTGCCTATCTACTTACCTTTTTATCTTTTTTTTTCTAATACTTGGTACTGAAACCAAGGTCTTGTACATACTAGGTAGGTCCTCTTTTGCTAAACTATACCTCCAGCTCCATCTCTCTATCTGGTCCCAATTTTTACTTAATAACTGGCCTGAATCTAGTACATTCATATGATCTTTGACCACAGGAGCCCAACACTGGGGTGTTGGTGTTCCCCAGAGAAAGAGAACCCACAGGAAATAGAGATTGGAAATAGGTGATTGTGGGGGGGGTATCTTGCTGTGTGATACAGAAGCAGATTTCTTAAAAGGAACTGGCTCACATGATTACAGAGGCTGAGAAGCCCTGTCCTCTGAGGGTTGAAAGCTGACAGCGTCATTCAAAGGCCCGAGGAGAGAAGCAATGGTAGACTCCACTCCACGTGGGAGCGGCCTAAGAATCAGAGTGCTGGGCAGAGGGGAACATGCAGTCTCAGGCCGGTCAGCCACAGAGAGATTTCAGCTTTGTCCTCCCTTTTTCTTGGATTCCGGACCTCAAAAGTTTGGGTGTTTCCCATGCACACTACGAAGGGTGCCTGCATTACTTAGTCCACCAATTCAGGTGTTAACCTCTTCCAGAAACATCTTCAAATGCACATCCAAAAATAATGTTTAACCAGGTGTGTGGGGATCTTATTGTCCAGTCCAGTTGACACATAAATTTGACACTCATATTTGGGTGTCAGAGTGATGTGGGGGTGGGCAGGATGGGAAGTTAAGGGGTTGTGTGAAATTGCCATCTAAGATATACTATAAATCTTATGAGATTGGAGAGGGAGATGGTCATACTGCTCCACAGTGAGATCTGTGGAGCTGGCTATTATGGAGTTAAGGACAGTAAAACCCAGTACTAATAACAGTTCAGCTCTGAAGGAAACTTCTGAGGAAGCAGAAGTGCTTGTAATTGTCTGTTAAAGAAATATATATTTCATATATATTTATTTTTATACTTTAAAAAGGATATTAAAAGCTTCTGGCCATAACTGAATAGTAGGGGCTAGATTTACCCTCCCATTCCAAACAGATAATCAGACAAAATATATAAAGTAATGGTTTCCAAACATTGAACAGTAGGTAGTACAGAACTGTAACTCATGAGAGAAAAACACCATGATAGCCCCGGCATAGTGGCTGGTGAGGAGGTAGAACAAGAAAGGAGCCAACATAGACCCTGGCAGTCTTTACTACAAAGCCACTGTGATAAAAAACTACATGGTACTGGCGAAGTAACAGACTTGAGGATCAGTACAATAGATTAGAAGATCCAGGAACAAATCCAGATACACTAAGCCACCTCATCTTTGACAAAGCAGCCAGATATCCTCAGTGGAGGAAAGGCAGCCTCTCTAACAAGTGGTGCTAGAAAAACTGGGCTTTAACCTGCCAAAGACTAAAGCTAGAGCTATCTCTTTCACCATGTACAAAACTAAAATCAAAGTGGATTAGAGACTTAAATATTAAAATAGAAACACTAGCCAGGTGTGGTAATTCATGGCTGTAATCCCAGCATTCGAGAGGCAGAGGCAGGAGGATTGCTGAGTTCGAGGTGTGCCTGAGCTACATAATGAGCTCAGGGCCAGACTGAACTATGAAGTAAGACCCTGTCTAAAACAAAACAAAACAAACAAACAAAAAACCAGAAATACTAAACCTGCTGCAAAACAGTTTAGGTAAAACTCCTGAATACATTGGCTTAGGGAAAGACTATGAACAAAACCTCTATAGCACAAGATCTAGCAGAAGAAATCAACAAATGGGATCCCTTTTTATTAAAAAGCTTCTGCCCAGCAAAGGAAACCACCAGCAGAGTTAAAAGACAACCAACAAATTGCGAAAGAATCTTTACCAGCTGTCTCTCAGACAAAGGCCTACTATCTAGAATACATAAAGAGCTTAAAGTAAAAATCAGTCCTCCCAAATGTAAAGACCCAATTCAAAAACGGACAGCTGAAATGGATACTTTTCAGAGGAAGAAGTAAAAGCAGCCAAGAAGCATAAGAAATGCTCAACATCACTGGTCATTCGAGAGATGCAGATGAAAACAACACCAAGATTTCATCTCACTCCACAAAGAATGGCTGCTACCCAGAAAGTAGCCAGCAACAAATGCTGGTGAGGCTGCGGAGAAAAAGGAACCCTTCTCCACTCTTGGTAGAAATGGAGCCTAATACAACCTCTATGGAAGTCAGTGTGGAGATTCCTAAAAATACTTGGATTAGAGGTCCCGTTTGACCCTCCTATTGCCCTGCTAGGAATATACACAAAAGAATGAAAAAATCATATTGTAGTAATATATGAGCACCCATGTACATAGCAACTCAGTTTGTGATAGCTTAATCTTGAAAACAACCCAAATGCCCATCAATTGGAGAATGAGTAAAGAAGAAGTAATTTTTCTAGAAAATGGATTATTACTCTGCCTTAAAGAATGATAAGCTTGAGTCACTTATACTTAAATGGACATACCTTCAGGACATACTCACAAGTGAAATATATAGGGCACAGATGTGTAAATATCATATCTATTCTGTGGTATGAGAAACTAAAGATATTAATGAGTTCTAGAACGTATGATGCATATTGTGAAATAGAAAATATTCAAAGGGAAATGTGGTGGAGGGGTAAGTAGTAAGGGGTAGAGAAAAAATGTGATAGGGCTGGAGATTTAGTTCAGTGGTTCCAGCACCTACCTAGGATGTGCAAGGTCCTGAGTTCGATGCCTTGTAACCACATATAACAATACCGGGCTTGGTGACTCATGCCCACCAGCAATCAGTATCAAATACCACAAAGCTGAATAGACAGTGCTGGGCGTGGTGGCTCACGCCTGTAATCCCAGCACTCGGGAGGCAGAGACAGGAGGATTGCTGAGTTCGCAGCAGCTTGCCTGGGCTACATAGTGAGCTCAGGGCCAGCCTGAACTACAAAGCGAGACCCTGTCTCAAAAAAAAAACAAAAAAACAAATACCACAATGCTGGGTGTGGTGCCTCATGCCCATAATCCCAGCCCTCGGGAGGCAGAGACAGGAAGATTGCTGAGTTCCAGGTTGGCCTGGGCTACATAGTGAGCTCAGGGCCAGCCTGAACTAAATAAACAAACAAACAAACAAACAAACAAATTTTATGTCCTTCAGCATTATGTCTTACTGTGTTCCCATGTTTTGAATCACAGTTAGGACACATGGAACTACTTGTGATCATTCTGAAGCTTGCTTCTATGATTTGTCTGGCATGGGCCACGCCCATTTTTATTCCAGACCTAATATGGCCCTACTACTAAAGAAAGAGCCCTTCGAGGCATCAACCCAAAGTGTTGTGTGTGAGGAAGTCCATTCATTTGAACTGATGTGAACGTGACATACATGAAGTCTGGATGGTTTCTATGCTTATTTACTTCTATGCCTGATCTTGTCTGATATGCAGTGAAAAATTACTGGCCACACAAAACATGGGTCAATGTGACCCCTAGTTAAGAGAAAAATCCATCACATATGTGTTTGAATTAGCAGAAAAATATACTAAAACAGCTTTTATAAATATATTCCATGTATTCAAGAAAGTAAAAGAAAACACTATTTAAGAAAGTAAAAGAAAATGATGAGAAGAAAAAGACATAGGAGAAATCTAAAAACAACTTTTACAGATGCAAACACAGTATCTGAAATGAAAAATACACTAAATGGAATTAGCAGCTTATTGGATTATTGGATTTCAAATACAGCAATAGAAACTACCTACATAGCTGGACCTCAAGCCCCGTGCCTCTTATTCCAGTATTCAGGAGGCTGAGGCAGGATAATCATGAATTCCAAGCCAGCCTCATCTATGTATAAAGTTCAAGCCTTGCCTCAAAGAATAGTGAGAGCCTGTCTCAAACAAGAAAAAGCACTTCAGGCTTGCCTGGGCTGCACAGTGAGCTCAGGGCCAGCCTGAACTACAAAGTGAGACCCTGTCTCAAAAAAAAGAAATGGAAAAAGCACTGAAGAAAAAATTAATATGATATCAGTGGCCTGTGGAAGCAGTCTAGTAAACAGGAACTGGAGGGCTGGGATGGTAGTGTTTGCCTGGCACACCCAAGGCCCTGAATTCAGTCCCCAATAAGAAAAGAAAATGTACTGAAATCAGATTTCAGTTGGAATGAAAAATGAAAAAATAAACAGTTTTCCAAGTTTAATGAAAACCATAAACCCATAGATACAATGAGATGAAGGAACTTCATACGCGGAAACATGAAAGAAAATAATCAGAGCACTTTGGTCAGCAGCCACAAGGATGCTTACGGAAAGGAGGCAAGAGAGGGTCCCAGGAGACGTGACGGGGAAGAGGGGTGCGAGGAGTAAGCCGTCAGCTGAGGGGTACAGCTGGCCTCTTCCGGCTGAGAACAGTGGGCTGGATTCTGTCCTGCAGCCTCTGGGGACAAAGCCACTCGCATCGGAGTGTGATGTAACAAACGGATGCTTAAAAGCCACTCAGCCCGTGGTAATCTGTTACCACAGAGATATGAACCTAATGCAAATACCGAAGCACATCCTAGCAAAGTTGATGAAAATAAGAGATAAACCCAAAATCATTAAAGCAACCAGAAGGAAAGAGAGGAGCACATTACATATGGGGGGACGGTCTTGAAAGCATCCAGAGGAACAATCTGCACGGTATTTGTGGAGAAACCAATCCACGCTAGGCACAGACTCCGTGCTGGAGCTCACTGCGTCCTCGGCTCCGAGTGGCATGTGCTTAGGGCTAACAGTGACGGCTCCGTTTCTGTGAGGCCGCTGTGATCCAGGCCTATCACCCACCACCCTCCGATTACCCAGTGGAGTCTCCACTCCAAAAAACACAGGACTGATAAACGGAAGAGGCAGAATTCAAATCCAGACCCTCTTGAGGGGATGGGCTCATTTTACCATGAACATCTGTGTCTCCTTGTGAGAAGTCACAATCCAACAAACCTCGCTTCGTACCTCCTCGTCATCTGGTTGGCGAAATGTCTTCCTCTGGAGCTCTCCACGAATCGATTCCTTTCTCCTTAAAACCCTTATTGCCCCCGGGGTCGGTGGCCCTGACTGCTGATATTCAAGCCCCAGTGAGCCCACATCCGGGCTGACACTGTAGTTTTTTTTTTTTTTTAACTAATAGGATATAATGGGAATGAAACTTTGTATAACTTGCAAAACTGGGTAATAAAAACCCTGGACACCTCTTCCCGGGTCTCTGAAAGAGTTTGTTCTTAGAGTGCTTGCTCTGGGAAAAGGCAGCCATCCCGAAAAACAAACAGAAACACCCAACCCTGTAGCGGCTCGGTGCTGTGAGCGGCTCGGGCGCGAGGAGACGGTGGCCCGCGGAGAAAGGGAACACCGGGCGCCCCTGGCCACTCCGGCCACCGCAGCCCCTCCGGAGCAGAGGGAGACGGCCCACAAGGCGCCGCTGGATCGAGACAAGAAGTGCAGAGCCACGAACATTACAAATCAGTGCGGAAATAACCAACGATGCTCTTTTCCACTGAAAAGCTTTTTAAATCTGAACATGATGGCGCATACTGTACCCTCTTGAGTACTGTAATCCTAGTACTAAAGAGGCTGAAGCATGAGGATTTAGGATTGAGACCTTGTCTCAAAAAACAAAACAAAGCACAAACACACAGAAGTAAAGCCAAAAACAAAAGCCCTTTCCATTAATAAAAATAACATTAATAGCTGGGCGTGGAGGCTCAGACCTGTCATCCCAGCACTCGGGAGGCAGAGGCAGGAGGACTGCTGAGTTCCAGGCTCGCCTGGGCTACGTAGTGAGCTCAGGGCCGGCCTGGACTGCAAAGCGAGACCCTGTCTCAAAAGAAAGATAACAGTAATACCTACCTAACAATGTTGCTATAAAAAAGACTTAATGAAAATAAAGCACACTGAGAACGGCCCAGCACCGAAGTATCCTTTAATGCATAAGAGCTTCTATTATTTTACTATATCCTCATTTTACAAATAGACACTTAACCTTTCATTTAGTTATTTAATATTTATTCAACGCCTGCTCTGTATAGATACTATATTAGAGTATTTTTTTTTTATTAAAACATTCCTCCTGACCTTAAGGACATTCCAACCTCCATGAAGAAGAAGAAACACAAGTAACTAAATAATGAATGGCAGAGACACGCGGTGGGGGCCGAGGGCAGCAGCGGGTCATGGGGATGAGCTCACGTCTAAGCTGTATCTGAGGCTGAGTCGGGCTTAACTCTGCTGGAGACTCCGCCGAGCGGGCGGAAGGAGGCGGGGTCTGCGGGGAGGAGCCGGGACGGGCCCTGCTGATCGGGGCCCAGGGCGAGGCGGGAGCTCGGGCTGCAGCGGGTTCTGCGTCCGGAGAGGTCCTCGCGTGCGACGGCTGCGGACGGGCGAGGGCGGAGGCCGGCGGCTAACGGTGCGGGGGGAGCGGCCTGGCCAAGGAGGCCCAGAGGCCGCGGCGGGCGGGGAGGCCGAGGCAGGCAGCGCCAGCGGCTGGGGGCGGGCGAGGCTGAGCCTTGTGGGACGCGCCCAGGGCCGGTGACTGCTTTCCGGTGCACAGCTTGTTTCTAGCCACACCCTGTTGCATGGGGGGTTTTTGTTTTGTCTCGCTTTGTTTTTAGTGGTTGTTCTAAGGCAGGGGTAGCCAATTTTCCTGTAAGGGCCAAAAAGTAAATATTTGAGTGTTGCGGGCGGTACACACGGAAACAAATGGTCTCGGCCGGCGGCGTCCCAATAAAACATTTATTTATAAAACAACAGTTCTTTCTGACTCAGGGGCTTCAGTTTGCCACTTACTGCTCTAGGGTTTGAATATACACCTATATCACAGCATACCTTTAAATAACATACTACTTCAAAGTATATAAGTTCTGCATTTTTTATTCGTCCAGGTTTGCAGGAGTGATGCTCACGGCCCTCATACAGAACCCACGTTCATTCTCTTTCATCTCCCGCCCCTCTCCCTCATCTCTTTATAGAAGATCCTGCTCCATATTTTCTACTTTCATTTTGCACTTCAAGGTATATTTTAAGAACTGTTACGATATATTTCCATTTTCTTCCTCTCCTACTTTATGCTATTGGCATATTATAAATGTTAGTTCTATATATGTTACAAGCTCTACAATACCTTATTATTTTTACTTAAATAATGATCACTTTTAAGAGCTTTTAAAGACTCTTGCTACATGGTTCAGGCTGGCGTCTGAACTCACCATGCAGCCCAGGCTGGACTCAAACTCATGTGAACCCTCCTGCCTCTGCCTCTCACAAGCTGGGATTACGGGTGTGCGTTGCCACACCTGGCTTCACTGCAAGCTGAAGTAAGCTTCACAAGGTGACAAAGAAATAATTGGGATTGGGGTCCGGAGATTAGCTCAGTGGTTCTAGAGCCTGCCTAGCAAGCACAAGGTCCCTGGTTCGATCCCCGGAAACCACATACAACAATAGAGGACGTGGTGACTCATGCCCACCAGCAATCAGTACCACATACCACAAATGCCAGGTTTGGTGGCTCACGCCTGTCATCCCAGCACTCGGGAGGCAGAGGCAGGAGGATTGCTGAGTTCGAGGCTTGCCTGGGCTCCATAGTGAGCTCAGGGCCAGCCTGAGCTACAAAGCGAGACCCTGTCTCAAAATAAAGAACTAATTGGGATTCAAGTCGAAGCATCCTGATGTCTGACTGAAGACCGAGAGAGTCAGAACTGGAGGAAACTCACGGATTCCACGTTCTGACTCTTTCTGAGGTCCACAGAGCCAGCGTGTTTTAATCTTCAGAAAGAATAACTGAACACTCAAAACATATCTCAATTCTTTGTCTTATTTAATTGATAAATTAAGCATCTTCAACTATTAAACACCCTAAAAGATGCCGCTGTGTCATGACAGGTAGACTCAGGGCAATCGCAGATACAAAAGGTTTCTCACAGCAACTAGCAGCTTTGTAAGAAAGACTGCAAAGTGTGGCGTCAATAGAAGCACTGAAATCCCTGGAAGAGAGGAGGACGATACCACAAAAATAGGGAGAGAGATGTCTGCGTTACGACAGTACAGAGGCTGGGCACAGCATGGGAAGGGGAGAGAGGGGGATCGAGGCCTCAGCACGGTGACTCTGTGGTCTGTGCATCAGCCCTCGCGGCTGCTGCTGTCTGAGGCCCACCAGGGCTCATGGCCACGAGGCACAGCGCAGTGAAACACCCTACGGTCCGCGCTGGCCTCATTTTCCCACTCGCACAGACACGGTCCTGTAAGCGACGCGGTGCGGCCTTCCTAGCTGTGCAGAGCAGTTAGGTCTTGTTTTTCTATCTGTAACACTAAAGAAGAGAGGCTCGGTTTTAACCACTCCCTGGTAGGATTTAAAATTTTTATACCAAATTTTAGGAATGCTTATATTTTACTTCTCTCTAGTAAAATGGTTTTTTTGTTGTTGTTTTGTTTTGAGACAAGGTCTCACTTTGTAGTTCAGGCTGGTCCTGAGCTCACTATGTAGCCCAGGTAAGCCTGGAACTCAGCCATCCTCCTGTCTCTGCCTCCCGAGTGCTGGGATGACAGGCGTGAGCCACCATGCCTGACTCTAATGAAGTTTTTTAATGCCGGAGCCTGCTGGCAATCGGACAGTGCCTGAGTCGGGGG
>PVIC010052663.1:0-12099 GCA_004025085.1 Thryonomys swinderianus | reverse complement strand
TTTTTTTTTTTGCTTTTTGGAGACAGGGTCTTGCTTTGTAGTTCAGGCTGGCCCTGAGCTCACTATGGTGCCCAGGAAAGCCGCCACGAACTCAGCAATCCTCCTGTCTCTGCCTCCCGAGTGCTGGGATGACAGGCGTGAGCCACCACGTCCGGCATTGTGGTATGCGGTGTTGATTGTTGGTGGGCATGTCTCCACGCCCAGCATTCTATGTGGTTACTGGGGATCGAACTCAGGACCTTACGCTTGTGAGGCAGGCGCCAGAACCACTGAACTAATCCTCCGGCCCCGCAAGCTTTTGTTTATCCCTCAAAGTTCATCTTTATCTTGAGGCCTTGACATTCAGTGGATCTGCCTCCAACCACAGTGTTGGTGTGTTCTCCTCTCCACTGACTCTCAAAAGCCTAGCCCTGTCTGACTTCCTACAATATGTCAACAAGAGACCCAGAGGGTGTATGAAGTGTTTTCTTTTCTGCAGGCATTTTCAGCCGCCTTGAGGAAATGGGAAACATGGAGATACACACATAAAGATGCATGTGTCTCTTAACTAACAACAGGTCAATGACAGTAATAATGCTAAATGGTACAGGAAGTACCATTTTAAATGGATCAACAGCTAAATTTCTCTACTTGGCTGTGAAACATCACAGCAGAGTGGGATTTCTTTTGCACAAACGTTCTCTGTTCCTGTATCATCACATCTGTGCAATTTCTAACGTTGCATCCAACCAAAATCTCTGCCAGCACATGTCATGCTAACATGGGAGAGTGGGTTATTGTATTTATTAATTGGGGGTTGGAGGTATGATTGCTCTTTGAAAAACAGACCAAGTTGCCGGAATACAGAACAACGTGTGCAGCCCTGGCATGTGAACATGGGAAATATTTTAAGGGTGCAGTCACTTCTTCCTCCTCAGCACCTGAGCTTCTGCTGATCTCTCCAAGAGATAAGCACAGACTCCTTCCCACAGGACTTTGCCAGACAGCCACTCACTGAGCACAGGCCTTCAATAATTTACCAATGGCCCCATCACTGAGGAGTGCCAAGGCCAGCCAGCTGCCTATTAAGTGGGAGCCAAGGTCCAGGGTAACTGTAAAAGAAATACTACAACTGTAAAAGAAATGCTGTCAGCTGCTTCTCAGGTGGTCTTTGTAGAAACATCATGAGACATTATTTACAGAAATACTACACAATCCTTCCTCCCCCCCTTTCCACTTTAAATCAGATACTTTGGATCAAAGTGCTAAGAAGTTTAAGGAAGACAAGTGAGCAAAAAAATGATGTTCTCAAACAAGTATTTGATCAATAAGGTCACACCCATGATCTGGATGCTGGGATGACACAGGTAAAGCACTAAATACTGTGCCAAACCCAAGACAGATGTTCGATAAACGTCAGTCCTTGTCCCTCCTCTTCAGCCAAAGGACCATTGCACCACCTGTCTGGGGCTTTCCATGCTTCTGCTCTTTGTTCTCCCCCCGCTCTCAGTCCACAACCTGTCCATCCTTCAAGCCCAGCTCAAAACCTTTCTTTCTCCAGCAAGAAGTCCCAGAAAGATGGCTCTTCCTCAGAAACCTTACACCAGTACTGTGAGGCTCCCTCATCTGGCACCTATTTTACACTTATCTCTTCTTGTATACCAGCTCTTATCTACTTAATTAAAATAATGGCAATGCACCAGTTAGGGACTCAAGGGAAGTAAAATATAGACTCCACCCTCAGCTCTTGAGGCTGACTAAACTGTCCACCAGCTCTCCCTTGGCATGGCTCATGATCTCCCCCTAAAATCAAGGGATCTGAAAGAGAAACATCTCTCCTCAGGTCCTCTGGATACAATGCTCTTGGAAATACATCATAGGCTATTTTAAGGCAGAAACATGTCTTCTATAGCCTTTGCCCCATATCACCTCCCCCAGTAATAAAATATCAGTTGTTCAAAAAGATGTAACCAGATCACAAGCCTGAATGAATACTGAGGAAAGCAAAGGCTCTGTGGGAGAGCTGGTCGTTTATGGTCTAGAGCTAAAATGTCCCCCAGTCTCCTGTTCAGGGTGAGGCTTTCAGAAGGTGACTGGCTCATGGAGGCACTGTAGTCATCAACAGGAGTAGGCCTGGTGGAAAAAGGCAGGTGGGGGTGTGCCCGATCTAGAAGGGTGTACTACTGTCCGGGGCTCCTCCCTCTTGGCCTTCTTCCTGAGCCATGATGAGAACATCACTTCCCTGCAAGTATTATAGGTAGAAAGCTAGTAAGACATGTGGTAGGTAGATGGTTTGGGGCCGGCTCTCAAATAGCCCACCTGGAAGATAGTCAAGGAGACCTTCACTGAAAGTCAACATTATCAAAGGGAGAAAATGGCCCCACCCACATAATTGATATCTCTGGGGTTGGAGGGCCAAGACATTGACCCACCTAGAAAAGTCTCCTGACTAAAGACCCTATCCCTTGCTATGTGACTTGATTTCTCATTGATCCTCATCTAGTCAGTATTGCCTAAACAACTATACTTGTTATAATCTTATTGGTTGATCATGGTTTTTGTCCATTTTGTGATTTTTCATTGTACCAATACTATCTAAGTGACTGTATTTGCAATGTTATTGGTTGACTATAATTCTGTTCCATCTTAAACCTGCCTCACCTCATCACGCTTGGCTTTGCTCCATAAAAGCCCTCTGAAAAGTGAGAAAGATCCACCTTTCTAGGTTCCCCTTCTGTCTTTTGTAGGAAGCTCTTCTCTCAATTAAATTTTCCTAGTCTAACCTCCGCCATTCATTCCTAAAATTCTTTCTTCAATTTGAGAGGACACGAACTTGCATTTCAGGTTGGGAGAGAGACCTTGTTCCCCCGTATCAGTAGGACCTTCCACTATGCTGTTTATGGCTTGGAGCCAGCCAACCAGGCTCTGAACCCACTGAACCTGAGGTAAAATAAATCTCTGCTCCTTCAAGTTGCAGGTGTTAGGTATTCTGTTGTAGGATGGAAATCTCACTGATACAAGCCCCATAGGGTGGACTGTAGAACTTCTTCGATATTATGTAATACCCTAGTGTATAACCGTTCATGTGGTAGGGCCAAGTAGATTCGTACTAATGGTAGAAGACCCACGTCTTTCTTCATTTGGTGCCAAGCTTGCAATAGCTCAGAGAGAATGGGAGGGCTGGCAGCTTCATTCTCCTAGCCTAACACAGAACTAAGCACACAGGCAGCCCCAGTGATTGTTTTTGTTCAAAGACCCTTCCTCTCAAATTTTCTGCATTAATAATTTCTTTATGATTATGTTTTTTTTTAGATATAGTCTCACTTTGTTCCCCAAAGTGGATCTGAACTTGTATTCCTACTGTCTTACTTTCCCAAGTAGCTGGAATTATAGACACATGTCACCATACCCGGCCTCCCTGAATTATTCTTATGATGTCCTGAGGAAACAGCCTACTCAGAGGCATTTTTAAAAAATATTTGATGAATGTATTCATTCACTACGACCAGATTTTTTATTATATTTATTTTATTTTTGTTTTTTGAGACAGGGTCTCACTTTGTAGTTCAGGCTGGCCCTGAGCTCACTATGGAGCCCAGGCAAGCCTCGAACTCAGCAATCCTCCTGTCTCTGCCTCCCAAGTGCTGGGATTACAGGCTTGAGCCACCACACCCGGCATTAGGACCAGATTTTAATAGCAGGTGAAGAGTGAAGTGAGAGAAGAGAGAGATTAAGGTCTTTCCTAATACCTGCCACCTAAGAACATCTATGATCACCTCTCTTATCTATATTCAGACTAAAGTATATGCATATTTACATAATTTAGGTGTATGTACGGAGGATCACCTTGGCTGTTAGACAAGTTGTCCTTACCCTGAAGGCTTTGTGATGCTTCATCCTTTTAATTACTATCTACCCAGGAAAACACTATCTGAGACCATGATGGCCCTTTTCTGCCCTATGCCTAATTTTTATAATGATATAAAAACTCCAGGAAAGGATGTAGAGAAACTAAGACTCTTGGTGGCAATGTACATGGTGAAGATATTACAGAAAAAGCACAAACGTTTTTTAAAAAAATTAATACAGTCACCACATGATCCAGTAATCCACTTCTGAGTAACATGGATCTCAAAGAGATGTTTATACACCCTTGTTCACTGTAGTATTATTTCCAATAGCTAAGAGGCAGAAGAATCTCAATATCCACCAACGGCTAAGGAAAATGTGATATATACACACAGTGGAATATCATCATTCGGCCTATAAAAAAGGAAATCCTGGGCCGGAGGGTTAGCTCAGTGGTTCCGGCGCCTGCCTCGCAAGCGCAAGGTCCTGAGTTCGATCCCCGGAAACCTCATATAATGTTGGGCGTGGAGACTCATGCCCACCAGCAATCAACACCGCATACCACAATGCCGGATGTGGTGGCTCACGCCTGTCATCCCAGCACTCGGGAGGCAGAGACAGGAGGATTGCTGAGTTTGCGGCGGCTTGCCTGGGCACCATAGTGAGCTCAGGGCCAGCCTGAACTACAAAGCGAGACCCTGTCTCAAAAAAAAAAAAAGGAAATCCTGCCAGATATGGTGGCACATGCCTATAATACCAGCACCTGCGAGGCTGAGATAGGAGGATAACCACGAGTTCAAGGTGAGCCTGGAAGACATACAGAGAAAAGAAGGAAGGAAATCCTATCACATACTTCAGTATGGATGAACTTTTTTCTGTTTCTGTTTTGTTTTGTTTTGGAGACAGAGTCTCATGATCCTTGTGCCCCAGCCTTCTGAGTGCCGGTATTACAGGTGGGTGCCACCATGCCTGTAATGAACTGGATGGACCTTTTTGGATATTATGCTGAGTGAAACATGCATAATTTATCTTCTTCTCTTCAGAAAAAGCAAGATACTCCATGATTTTCCACATCATGAAATACCTCCAGGTGTAACACTTGTGAAAACAGAAACTAACAGAGGTTGCCAAGAGGTATGGAAAAGGGAAAGCAGGGAGTTGGTACAGTGTTTGGTGGCTACAGAGTTTCAGTTTTGCATCATGAAGAAGCTGTAGAGATCTGTTGCATAATGTGCACATAGCTGACACTGCTAACTTATTCACTTAAACTGTTAGCACTGTTACTTTTTCTGTGAACCACAATGAAAAATGAAATTTTTTTGTTGTTTTGTTTTCTTTTGAGACAGGGTCTCGCTTTGTAGTTCAGGCTGGTCCTGGGTTCACTATGTAGCCCAGGCAAGCCTTGAACTCAGCAATCCTCCTGCCTCTACCTCCCGAGCGCTGGGATTACAGGTGTGAGCCAAAATGCCCACATTGTGATGTGTGGTACTGATTGCTGGTTGTGGTATTGTTGTTTGTGGTTACCAAGGATCAAACCAGGGACCTTGCACTTGCTAGGCAGGCGCCAGAACCACTGAACTAAATCTCTGGCCCTGGAAAATGAAATTTTTTTAAAAAGGAGGAGAAGTGCTCTATCGGGCAGGAGAAGAGGAAGCAGATCCAAAGCCATGTGTCTTGCATGTATGACTCTGGAGCACAAATAAAATGTTCTCTAATACTATCAACCAACGCACTGAACCCTCTAAGTCCTCTCTTCTACCCTTAAGAAAAAAGAACTTCACTAGGTATCCTGTCAACTCTTATTTTTACAATAAAAGGTTTGCTATATTAGTAACTAGACTACAAATTGCCTTCAATCCTCAAAATTGTGTATAGTGTGGCAGAAGAACCTCCAGTCATAATAGTCACCAACAGTGCCAGGCTTTACAACCTTTACAAGCCCTAGCTTCATGAAATTCTTCAAAGACTTTCTTTACTAGTCTTTATCTTTGAAATTAAGCTCCCCAAACAGAGGAAGTCGAATAATACTTTGTAACAATAACATCATATTGAAGCAAGTATATACATATTTCTATAATTTAGGTGTGCAAGAGTGCTTGCATGTGCACAGGATCACCTCGGCAGATGTTAGACCAGCTGTCCTCATTCTGAAGGCTTTGTGACACCCCATCATTAGCTATCCTGAAACTGTAAGACCTGTGCACCCAGCTAAAAAGTACTGATACCCTGTCAATGTGGACATGTACATAAATTACTGTAAAGGATAAATTAGGATATTCAGGGCTTATGAAACAATGGACCAAGGTCCTTACCGATCTAAAAATCGTTCTTGAGGGCCAAGGATGTAGCTCAGTGGTGCTGCACCTGCTTGGCAGGCTCAAGGTCCTGTGTTCGATCTCTGATACCAACAAAAAACCCCACCACGACCACCACAAAAAAAAAACACAACAAAAAACCCCAAAGAAGTTGCTCTTCTAGTTGGCCTATTAAAAGTTATGGAAAGGCAAATGGCAAAAATCATTACTTAGGAAAGCAATTATAATCAAAGTTATACTAACCCTTGTTAATAACATGCTACAGGAGCCTGACTCACCAAACATAAAATACTGACCAAAAATTAACAGAAGTCTTAAGTCAGAGTCACAGGCATATACTATTTCCCGAAGGAAGACAAAGGTTGCTATCATCCCTCCACCAAAACACAGTCTGCATCTCACCATGGACACAGAAATCATTTTGAAAAGAGGCCAGAACTCACCTTGGTAATGAAACAAGGTCAGTTTGCTACCTATGTGAGACATATATCATATTGCTGTATTTCCAGTACACTGTTTTGTGCAAATAAGTGTTTAATCTTTTAAAGTGGGTCATTTAAACCACCAACCCCACCCCCACCCCGGTCATGCTTCTCTGTGCTTAAGAAACAAAGAGAAAACTCCCTGTAAAACACCAAATGTAACTCTCAGCCTTCCTGTTAAATATTGGTGATGTCTGGCTCTCTCGGGAAAGGGTTTAATAAGCTCAGTCCCCACTGATGGCACAAAGGAGATACTCAAGTTATCTCAGTCTGACTCCTACTACTCTAATATGGAGTAATTGTAGGGAGAAGTACAACCACCCCCTATTAGAAGTATTTAAGAAACCTATAATATTCATGTGAAGAAGGGGAGTTTTCAAGAGGATTAGAAAAGGCAAGACAGGCACAGAGGCTTTCAATTTGCCACCCAGGAATCCGTATGATTTACATGAGCACTGAGGTAGACTGGGTCACCAAACCTGATTTAGAAAATCTCAGGCTGAAATCAGAAAAATGGGGAATAATGCCCTGTCAGAAGCTGTAACTAATACTGCAGTAATGTTTTCCAATGTGCTCCAAGATCAAAGTGACAGACCAATTTTAAGTATTACAAATAATCTCTGTAGAAATCTAGTAATATTTCTTCTTTATTATCCTCTCATACCAAACTACAGCTGTCTCAACAAAGAAGAGCAGAGGCCTAAAGCTAAATAACCCCTACAAAGGACTCACCTGCCTCCAGGAAGAGCCAGCCCGTTTGAGTTGGATCTTTTACATTGAATATGTCCCTTGCCCTCCAACCTCCCGCATTTATTTTGGAGGAAGGATTGGAGAAAATCAAATTTTCCTAAGTTTTAAAATATTTTTATTGTACTTTTCTCCTTGAACCATTCTCTAAATAAATTTATGATTATTTTAGTAATTTAGACTTGCATCGAATGCAAATCTCAGATAGGAAAGTACAGGAAGACACAAATGTGAATACCACATTAATCTTTTAAATTTAAAAATAAAGTATTTTTCAGTGCATCTCCTGCTTCCCAGGAGAAGGACTGGGAGTCACAAATGCTCTCTAAACACCACAGCAAGCAAAGCCACAGGACAGCAGTGTCTAGAGGCCATCAGATGTGTCTTTCAATGTTCCTGCTTTTCCATCTTGACCTCTAATAATGCAAGCTATCTCAGTGTGAGAGGCCTTCTTGAAGAAGAGAAAGGATCTCTCCCTCAATACTTACTTTTGAGCTGTCTGGTACACTTATAATCCCAGCACCCTGGAGGCTGAGGCAGAAGAATGAAGCATTAGAGCCCAGCCTGGGAAACTCAGAAATTTAACATGACTCTGTCTAAAAAAAAAATAAAAATTGTGCTTCGGGATGTAGTACAATGGGAAGGCCCTAGGTTTAAACCCCAGTAACAAGGGAAAAAAAAAACCTTATTTTCAAGAGGAAATGTTATAATGAACATCCCACACACATCCCTACTATGTGCAGACACTGAGCCAGGCTCCTTTCACATTACTGTAAACTCTCATAATGTCTCTGTAAGCAGGTATTATCCTCATCCCTAGAGAGTAACTTGTCCACTAGTAAGTGGCAGAGCAGGGACTCTGAGGCCATTCTTCCTTTCTCAGCATTGGCCCTGAGGTGGACAGTCCTACATGCATGCCTGAATCCAACTAGAACTACCCGGATGCTTTGGCCCTAGGAGAAACTCCACAACTCATTCAGACAGCAAGAATGGGGAATGAGCTGGGCATGGTGGCTCAACCTGTAATCCCGGCACTTGGGAGGCAGAGGCAGGAAGATTGTTGAGTTCGAGGCTTGCCTGGGCTACACAGTGAGCTCAGGGTCAGCCTGAACTACAAAGCGAGACCCTGTCTCAAAAAAAAAAAAAAAAAAAATGTGTGGGCCAGAGGGTTAGCTCAGTGGTTCCGGCGCCTGCCTCGCAAGCGCAAGGTCCTGAGTTCGATCCTGGTAACCACATATAATGCTGGGCGTGGAGACTCACGCCCACCAGCAATCAATACCGCATACCACAGTGCCAGGCGTGGTGGCTCACGCCTGTAATCCCAGCACTCGGGAGGCAGAGACAGGAGGATTGCTGAGTTCGAGGCTTGCCTGGGCTACATAGTGAGCTCAGGGCCAGCCTGAACTACAAAGTGAGACCCTGTCTCAAAAAAAAAAAAAAAAAGTGTGTGTATATACTAATAAAATATACCAATTTAAAAAAATAATAATGAGAATGAGGCTCTGGGACCATCCAGTCACCAAAGGATGGACAGAATGCAGGTAAACATGAGCTGAGAAAACATGATGTAATCCTGAAACTGCAGGTCATACAATAGTCTAAAGAAGTAAATAAATCCAACAGGGCTGAGGATGTAGCTTACTGGTTTTGGTACCTGCTTCGCAAGTTTAAGGTCCTGAGTACGAATCCTGATATCAAAAAAAAAGAAAAAGAAAGCTCCCAATTTTGCAAACCATCCTAGAGAAGAAAGAATACACTCCTTGGATTCAAGGCTCTCCTTGTTCATTCTTTTTATTCTATTTTGAGTTCCTTCTGCACGTGCTCCCATTCACTTGCTCAGCCTGGAATTTCCTTCCTTCTAACTGACATCACCTCACCTTTTGGAGAACAGAAAATTTCTGTTAGCCAAGCAGACTTGTTTTCACTTAATCACTTGTCTCCACACTGCTAACATTACTGCAGTGCCTAGCATATAGTACATGTACCATTTTGCTCATTCATTCATGAATAAAGGACTAAAGCAAAAAAAAAATCAATCAGCACTCTAATAAATATGATTCATAAGTCTTAAAAAGAAAGACCACATTGGCATACTCTGAAACAGACCTGCTGCGACAGGGCACTCCAACTCCATTAATAAAATTTAATTAGCTGATCAAAATTAACATTTAAAAAAGTGGTACAAAAAATAAGAGTATTCCGGGCTGGAGGGTTAGCTCAGTGGTTCCGGTGCCTGCCTCGCAAGCACAAGGTCCTGAGTTTGATCCCCTGTAACCACATATAATGCTGGGCATGGAGACACGCCCACCAACAATCAACACCTCATACCACAATGCCGGAGGTGTGGCTCACGCCTGTCCTCCCAGCACTCGGGAGGCAGAGACAGGAGGATTGCTGAGTTCGCGGCAGCTTGCCTGGGCACCATAGTGAGCTCAGGGCCAGCCTGAACTACAAAGCGAGACCCTGTCTCAAAAAGAAAAAAAACAAAACAAAACAGAGTATTCCATGAAATACAAGTAGACATTACTTTGTGGAATTTTAACATATATGGATACACAGATATATAAATACACATGTACTCATAGGTTGTTAATGTAAAATGTGTTTATGATACTCTGGTAAAAAATATTTCTTCCAAAATTACAAATCAGACATACAATGATCACTTCAATTATTCTGAAGTCCTCCATCCAATTTTAAAAACACAACATCATCATACTCCACCATACAATTCAGTTCTCAGAAAAACTATCTTGGCTATGCCACTTTAAATGGTTCCCTGAAACTGAAGGAGTTTTAAAAACCAAACCAAACCAGCTGTAGGTGTGCTCGAGGATCACAGAGGATGAAATGCACAGAGAAAGACACAGCAGCACACCTGTCTAGCCCATGTTGGGGTTTTAGGTTTCACGTCAGTATCAGATGCACCCTCAGCCTCGCATCCCCTCTATCCTGTAGGTTTCAAGGCAGTCTTGAATGCCTCTACATTATTCACAAGCATCCACACTGAACTGCCTGGCCTTCCTTCAAATACCTGGAGACGATGAGCATGGTACCACTGACGGTATGTTTAGGGGACTCGGGGGAGATGCTAGAAACACACATAATCCTCGCAGAGGAACCAATGCGAGGTATAAAACTGTCCTCATGGCAGACATGTAAAGGGCTTGAAACTTGCAGTAGAAAAGGAGGCAGGGACCAAACCGACAGCACTGTGGAAGGATGTCTGATCCACTGTATAACGGCAGGTACTGGTTTATGGGTAACACCCCAACCTTCCAGGAGCATCTCTATCAAGTGAACTCTGCAGAACAAGGATACTGCAAAAATGAAAACTGAATACTTTTTTTTTTTTTTGAGACAGGATCTCATTTTGTAGTTCAGTTTGGCCCTGAGTTCACTATGTAGCCCAGGCAAACCTTAAACTCATAGCAATCCTCTTGCTTCTGCCTCCCCAGTGCTGGGATTACAAGCGAGAGCCACCACGCTTGGCATCGTGGTTTGTGGTACTGATTGCTGGTGGGCATGAGTCACCACACCTGGTATTGTGATATGTGGTTACCAGAGATCGAACCAGGACCTTGCACTTGCCAGACTGGAACCACTGAGCTAAATCTCTGGCCTGACAAATACTCTTTCATAGAAGAAAGAGTAAACTTCAGGATTCTAAAACTCAACTAGTTTTGCTTCTATTGTTTATTGAAAGAGAAAAAGTATGTGTCTTAAATCAGATTGCTGAAACACAATTTAATTGACTGGATGCCTTAAACAATAAACATTTGTTTCTCCCAGTTCTGCAGGGTTGAAGTCAGGGCACTAGCATGGCTGGGTTCTTAGTGAAAGCCCTCTTCGCAGTTTACAGACAGCCCTCTTCCTCTTGTGTTCTCTCATATGGTAGAGAAAAAGATCACTTCTTGTGTCTTTTGTGCAGGAGATACAAGTTCCACTCATGAGGTATGTTCCTTCATGATCTAATTATTTCCCCACGGCTCCATCTCTTAACACTACCATAACAGGGACTCAGATTTCAACAGAAATTTCAGTGGTGGGGGGGCAGACTTTGAGTACTTAAGTCTTTTCAATCATGTACACAGAAAATATTTCAAAAGACATGCATCAAACTATTAAAAGGAATTATCTTTACAGAGTGGCATGAGAGTACATTTGGAGAAGAAAACATTCATTGTCCACTTATGTAGTGCTTGAATTTTTTTCAATGCATGTATTGTAATCTCCAATGAACAATGCAGTGCATTATTTTATAATACATTTTAATGTAAAATTCTTAAACATACAGACTAACTCTAGGGAAAACTAGGGAGAAATTTCCCCCAAACAATACACTAATTAGCAGCTGTGACCATCAATGAGTTCTTCAGTCTGACAAGTGCTCAGTAACTAACTGCATTCAGATTTACATGAAGCACTGAAAGAAATACTGTTCACCATCACTGTCTTCAAGGAATCTGCTACTCAGCTGGAGGGAAGATATAGACAAACCTACTTTGTGCGCACACATGAAACTAGTAATACGTAGGGAATAAAACACAGAGTAATGAGGGACAGAGAAGTGTCTTAAAGAGAAAGGTCAGTGTGAAGCACAGGGGCAAAATGGCTCCAAATGACGAGTAGACACAGGCTGGAGACAGTGGAGAGTGCTTGGGTTTCCGGGAGAATTACAGGACGGTCCCACAGGGAACAGGGAATGAAAAGAGGAGCTGTGACCC
>PVIC010052662.1:0-12092 GCA_004025085.1 Thryonomys swinderianus | reverse complement strand
TTTTTGCTTTTTGGAGACAGGGTCTCGCTTTGTAGTTCAGGCTGGCCCTGAGCTCACTATGGTGCCCAGGCAAGCCACCGCGAACTCAGCAATCCTCCTGTCTCTGCCTCCCGAGTGCTGGGATCTAAATTATTTTTAAAGTTATCATTATTATTACTTGCAGTACTGGGGATCGAACGCAGGACCTTGCACCTGCCAGGCAGGCATGGTGCACTGAGCTACATCCCCGGCATTATTTTTTAAAAATTTAAATTAAATCTTATATTATTTTGCCCTATCAATTGTTTGAGTTTTTGAGACCTAAACACTTAATAATAATAGAAGTAAAAACTCAATTTTAAAAATGCTAAAGATAAAGAAGTAAGTCCAGTTTCCCAGGCACAGTGAATAGAGAACGTGGTTGTTTCCGTCACTGGTGCCATCTATGAGATGCTTACACAACGGCCTTCTCGGGGTCTCTAGGGAACGTCTCCAGGTTGCCTGTGATGTAGCAGAGGGAGCACCACAGGGTCCCTTCGATGTGTCCCCCTTGAGCAGCCTTGTGGAAATATTCACCAGCTAATGTCTGGAGAGAAAAAAGAACACCGTCACTCTCCCTAGTGAACGGACCTGGCTGCGTGGCTTCCCACAGCTGGTCGTGGAGTCTGTTAAGCCTGACGGCATCACAGCTTAGGACTTTGGATACCTTTATGGACACCAGGTCGCGTCCTAGCTCCAGAAAGGCAGCTCATCTTGGAGGCCAGCCTCTGGGAGCTTTGGCCCTGCTCAAAGCTGTTCTGTGATAAAGTTGGCCCGATAAACACAACCACCTGTAACCAGGAGCGCTGCTGCTGTCTCTTGGATCCTCATGAGCTGGACAGAAAGATGGGGCCAGAAGTCACACCAGGTGACAATCCAAGCATTTGCTTTCCTAACCTTGCTTAATACTTTTCTGTCAGCCCATGCATGAACAGCATTTCCAGTAGGAAGGTGAGAATTAGAATGTGACAATAAAAATCCATGCTTGCAGATGTGTGGGAGGGTTACCAGACATTTGCAATGCACAGAAATATCAGTGCCAAGTGTAATCAGAGAGAGGCGGAGGAAGAAATGAAAACAAACACGTAGATAGGTGTATATACTTCCACTGATGACCATGAGTTTTCAGAGGCAGCTAACTATTGTTTCTAGAAGCCTGGGCTTTGCAGGGAAATAGATTTGGGTTCAAATCCCAGCTCTGCTCCCCGTGAGCTGCAGGGTGTTGGGCGTGTTAGTTCATCTCTCTGAACCTCATTTTCTGTAGCTGCAGAATGCAGTTTCTGAGTCTTTAGCGGGAAAGGTTGGGTGAAGATTAAGCGTGATGTCGTATTCTCCAAGGTCAGCGCTGGCTTCGCCAGGAATTTTCCTCCGCCCTCCTCTCCCAGCCCGGCTGCTGGCCCTGCAGACCCACTCTTCCCCGTAAGTGCTGCCTCCTCTCTCACCCGCCCAGGTGCAAAAACGCCAGAGTAACCTCCATGCACTTCTGCCTGCAGAGGTTACACCCCAGCCCCACCCGCTTCAACCCTGTTTTAGCCCCAGACTCTCGCTGGGGTCTCTGCATGAGCCCTCAGGGCCATCTCCCCAGTTAGCGGCCCCAGGGACCCAGGGAGAGCCACTTGGGAGCTGCGCATCCAGACACCCTGTGGGGGAGGTGCCCTTCCACCCCCTGGAGCTAGAGCTGGGCCTCACGGTGACCTGCTCGGTGACCCTGCTGCCCCCGTCCCTCCTCCGGCCCTTTCCCTGCTGCTTTCTGAGCCTGCTCTCCTGGCCCCTGCTTCGCCCTAGCGTGCCATGGCTGCTTCCTTCCCAGCCTCACTGTCCCAGCTGTCCCCCCACCCCTGAGTCTCCTCCCAGACACCTGAGAGACCCTTCAGGAGCCTGCGCGGCGTCACCCACCAGAGGCCTCTGGTCTCCCGCGGCCTCCTGCCCTCTCCTTGTCCATCCTCCCCGCCACTCACCCCCAGCTGCCCCGGGCAGGTATGTGCTTACGGTCTTTCTCCTCCACTGAGGTGCAGGCTTCATCAGAGCAGGCACCGTTTTGTCTGTTGTGAGGCCTGCAGTGCCCAGGAGTGTGCCTGGCCCAGGAAGGTGCCTAACAAAAGCTCTCTGAAGGGGATGGTGCTTAGCTCTTTCTTACCACCACCAGTGTGTCTCTTAACAGACAGGCTTCTATTTCACACTGGGGCCCAGGCCCTGGCTCCACCAGGCCCATGACGCAAAGTCTCTTAACCTCTCGGAGCCTCGGTCTCCCGCTCTGGGGCCGGACAGATTCCTCGCAGGCATTTCTTTTGGAGGACGCGGTGCATGAGCCCACCTGGGAAAGCTGCGGCCGCACAGGAAGCGCTGCGTCCACCGAGGGACTGTGGCTGCCGCCTCCATCCATAGCAGTCCCCTCCCAGGAACACTCCGTGGCCCAGGGACGGACCTGTGGCAGAGCTGGCCCAGTCTACTCACCAAATTCCTCCCAGGGACTCCGGGGAAAATCCCATCCAAATAGAGGACTCCAAGATTGTATGAGGCATCGGGGTTCCCCATCTCTTCTGCTTTTAACCAGTACTTGGCTGCTTTGGCATAATTTTTCCTGAATTTGTGGTAATACCAGCCCAGGCCATTGACGGCCTGATGCAATCCCTGGATTTTAGAATGAGAAAGAAATGACTTTAAACAGAAATGTAATCTACAGAGATCTGGGAACAAGTACCACGGAAGCATTCTGCCTGGATCTGAGCAAAACTTTCCTTTTCTCTTTTCTGGGACAGATGGCTTTAAAGAGAAGCGAAGTGCCAGGAGACATGAGCCCGCCCAAGAGCCTCCCCAGGTGGGTCTCGCCTTCCAGCCCAGCAGCGATGCCGCCCGTATCCCGGCTTTGTGCCGTGGGTTCTCCTGTAGCACCCTCACCCATTTGCCCTCTGAGTGCCCTGCAGGGCGGCAGAAACTCATGAATAGCAACTGCAGCAGGACCCTGAAACCAGCCCTGGCTGGGGTGATTTCTAGACGATCCACCTGCCCAGCTGTTGATTCCTTGCCCTGAACCTACCAAGGGACGCAGCTGTGATGGTCCACTTGCCAAGCACGGTGCTTGGTGCAGCCTGAGCATCCCCGGCTCTGTTACAGCTGGGGCCAGGAGGGGAGGAAGGCAGGTGGGTCCCAGGGATGGTGTGTTACTGGGGCTGCAGCCGGGAGCCTCCTCATTCTGAGGGTAGCTCTCAGGCTGTCTCTTTTGCTCCTGGTCCAAGTCCAGCCCAGTCGCCCCGTGTGTGCCTGGGTATATGGGGCTCCCCTTCCTCACTTCTCAGCAGGCCACCCCTTCTAGGCTTGACCTCGAAGGGTGGGTGCCAGGAAGAACTGGAGAAGAAACTAGCAACGGAACCAACATGGAATAAACCAGCATGGAAAGTCCACGAGGGCCCGGGTCTTGGTTTCTGTGCCAAAGCAAGTGGGCGCTCAGTGAATGTGTACCGACTGAATGTGTGTGTGTGTACACATGTGTGTGTGTGTGTGTGTGTGTGTGCACTGAGTGCTGGTCCAGAACAGACGGGATCCACCTCCCTTGGGGAATCTAGAGTCTGGCTCACACCCACAGGACGTCCGGTTTGAGAGCGCTGGGGGCAGCACCGTGTGTCCAAGAGAAGGAGCGTCCTTCTCGGGCCTGGAGCAAGGTGAGGACACGTCAGCGAAAGAGAGGACCAGGCCACGTGGACAGTGGCGAGAGTCTGCTTCCGGACAGACCTGCAGGACGCACGGTTGCTGCAGTGCCCATGCCGAGGGGCCACAGCCTCATTCACATACACTTGTCGTCGGGCAGAACGTTTTCCAAACTGCTCCCTTTGGAACTGCCCTGGGACTCAGGTCAGGAGCCCACAAGGAACCCTGAGTGCTTGGTCGTTAGTTCCTGGTCGTTAGTTCTAGACCCAGCTGAGAACAGATCTGCCTGAGGGAGACTTCTAGCTAATTCTGAGAGGCAAGTTATTAGCAGCCTTCACCACAGTAAGTCGAGTGTAGGGGCCTAACAAGTCCCTGATGAGGGACTGAGCGTGAGAGCCACAGAACTCTTTGAAGTCAGACGTGACTATTCCAGGCCACCAAACTGCATTTCCCCAACACTTAGGTAAACTCTGTAAAAATTCAATGAATTAAGTATGTTAGACAGAGATTCACCACTAGGGGGCCTAGAGATGCAAATTTAGCTAAGAGCCGTGGTGCACACCAATAATCTCAGAGCTTTGGAAGGCTGAGGCAGGAGGACGGCAAGTTCGAGTCCTGCTTATGCAAGTAATGAGACCTCATTTTAAAATGCAAAAAAGGGGAGTAGAGGAGGGTAAGAAAAAAAGAGACTCAAGATGTGTTAAGTACAGGTACCAACTCCTCATGAGGAATGTGGCCATTATGCACTACAAACACGAGCTAATAAAAAATAAATTTAAAAAATAAAGATAAAAGGGGCTGGGATGTAGGTAAGGGTTCTGGAGGATGCATGGCTAGCTATTTCCTTTGCAGACTTCTGAGAGTGTGAGTTTGATCCCTGGCATCACACGCACAGACACACAGACCCAGACACACGCGCACACAGAGGTGCAGGTTCACAGCTGTCTGGAGCCCCTGGCCGCCAAACTCCATGCCGCGAGTGTCTGCTCTGCCGCCTGCACTGGGCTCAGGAGCAGGAGTGCGCATTGGCAGCTCCTTGAGCGGGTCCCGGAGCCTCCTGAGCAGACTGAGGGGAGGGAGGGCTTCAGAGCTCTCACCCTGCTCCGATTCCTGCTGCACAAGGGCCTCTGAGCTCCGGGAAAAGAATGCAGTGCGGTTCCCTGAGGAGTCTCCATGGGAGAAAAGGTCGACACTGGTAGCCTCGGGGACATCATGATCCAAGAGAGCCACTGTGTCCTGTCCAAGTGTAGAACTGGAGTGGTTTCTACAAATCTACTTATTTGCAAATCTATACACAATCATTATGTGTGTGTGTCTGTACACACAGTGGGTGTGTGAAGTACATGTGAAATACACACAGTGGGCATGTGTCTGTATGTGAAGTATATGTGTATGCATGTGTACATATAGTTAGTGTGTTGTATGGATCCATGGGTGTGTACGTGTTTGTGCACACAGTGAGTGGGTATGGGTGAAGTGTATGCATGTGTGTGTGTGTGTGTGTGTGTGTATGAGGTACATGGAGTGGGCATGTGTAAGTGGGATGTGCATGCAATGGGTGCATGTGTTTGCATGTGGGGCTGTGGATTTGTGTGTGCATGTGTCTCAAGTGTGATTATAACCTCCATTCCGTAGCGATCTTTGGAGTCCGGCTGCCTTGGAGGTAGCCCAGAGGTGTAAAGAGCGACAAGAGCAGACTTACTCCAGGACCTGGTAATAACCTCGCAGACAGCTCCGTTCTCCAAGTGCCAGAAGCGGGTGGTAATTGGACCTGACAGGGTTAACCTCCCACGGTTTCCTTAATTCAAAGGCATTTATGCCCATTCAATTTCAAGGAGCCCTACTGCTGGTTATCGGGCAGTTCATGATTATAATTTCAGCCTTTAAACAAAATCAACCCGAATTCTATTGACCGGAGGGTGAATTCAGCTTTTGAATTTTGCTGTCCCTATTGTGGCAAGCTTCTGTCAGGTGCTGCAACTCAAAAATGACTAATCACTGCGGCGTCGGCCCCTCCCGCCCCACTTCCTCCTGGGCGCAGTGGAGGAGGCTGGCCGTCCCCACTGCAGCTCCGAGAGCTCCGAGAGCGTGGGTGAGGCTGGCGGGCCGCTTCCCCCCGGCAGAGCACGCGTGTTACCTTGGATGCTGCCTTCTTCATTAGCTCTAAGGCGAGCCGTCTGTTCCTTTTCACTCCTTGACCCTAAACATTGATAAATAGCAGTGATTACTGGGAAAACACACCCAGAACACACTCACAAGTACCTTGGACACACTGCTATTCCACATAAAGCACAAACAAACCTCACGCCTTCCTCACTCAAAACTTGGTCTTGGCCGCTCTGGGCACAGTACTGTGAGGTCCCTTCCCACCGCCCCGCATATCAGCATTATCAGCATCTTGTTCGCATTTGTGGGTCAGAGGCTACAAATCTCAGCCACCCAGCTTGGCATCGACACAAAGGCCCCACTGGCCACTGCATGAATCGTGTTCCCGTCACTCCACAGGTATCATCGGGAGAAGCCAAGAGCTGAGCTAATGAGTTCAGTCACCCCGGGTGCTTCCCTGCGGCGTTATCTCATCTGCCAGCCAGATAAGCACCACCTCTGTCTCAGACAGTCGAGAGTGGTTAGGCTCTCCCCCGAAGCCCCTTGGACACAGCCTGAGTCTCCGGGGTGTAACTTTGTGGCTTCAGGACCAGCTTGAGAACCTTCTGTGAAGAAGACAGAACTCCCGAAATCAGTTGCCTCTGAGGCAAGTGACCGAAACTAACAGGCTTCTTCCAGCAAAATCAGGACCTTCCAGACGAGGAGGTTCCTACTCCAAGGAGAGAAGTGAGCTTCGGGTTCTGGCTACAGAAAGCTCTGGCGACTCTGCTGAGGTGTCTGAGGAAGTGGGGGGCCTGTGGGTGGGCAGGGACTCTGGGGTGCTCCTGACACAGGCCTGGCAGTGCAGACGCCAGGGGAGGGAGCCATCTCAGAGTACTGGCGCTGGCCACTCCCCAAGGGCCCCAGGGAGCGGCTCCTTCTGGGCTCGGTCGAGGTGGTGAGGATCCCATGGGACGTGCTCGTGAGAGGCTGCGCAGGAAGCCAGCTACTGTCAGCTCTGCTAAAGGCTTACTCTAGAGGGGATGGAGGCAGTGCTAGTGAGCACTCTGCATTCAGGAACAGCACCTCCACGGCACTTAACCACGCAACAAGCTGCCAGAGACGCCACCGTCATCCCCAGACAACCTCTCGGAGTCACGCAAGGAACCGGAGGTGGGACTGGGCTCCAGGCAAGCGGACGTTCCGCTCCAAGCCTTAAGCACCACACTCGGTTTCCTCCGGAGCACTGGGCCCTGCACTGGGCAAGTGACCACGGGATGCAGATGACACAGTGCATCCGACCCCTTCCTCCTCAGGAGCCTGAAGATTAGGAATCTAACTCAGGGCTCAGTGATATCTAACAAGCTTTTGCCAGACTTTAACTTACCTATTTCATAAAGCTGATGGGTTGCGGCAATAGGATGAGGAAGACAGTTTTTCAGAACTGCATCATTAGTTTGTTTAATTAAAGAGGGAGATGAAAGGTATAGAAGGGAATAACTACACAGGGGATGAGACAACCTTTGGGAGATTGCCGGGGGAGAGTCAGCAAGAGCAGAATCATGAAATGTGACAGCCTGGTGGAACTTAGGAGTTTTCTATGCTTCGTTCTGAAGGAGTAAACCTAGGGTCCCAAAGGTCGACACAGAGCCGTAGCTCACAGTTGGAGCCGCGACACACAACCCCGGCATTCTGAACTGTAGGGCACGGGTGTTTCCAGCACGCTTGCTCTGTGGTCAGAAGTACTGTAACTTCTTGCACATAGACTGTGCACAAATCTGAGTAGTATCTGAAGTTGTTTAAAAAAAAACCCCAGAGAAATATCAAGTCCTGCTACCTGGTGAGTGCTCAGTAACCATGCAGGGAATGCATAGAGGGAGGGTGGTCACGGCAGTCCAGGTCAAAGCTCCATCCTCCGGGGGATGCACTCGACTGACTGCCGGGGACAAAGCACAGTGACCACTCTGACACCATCTTTGCAGACATTAAGTCAGGTGTCTTCCCACAGCCAGACCACGTGACTGTCCCTTCCATGTGGGAAACCCATGTCCCACATGGCATTCTTCCCCTGGAATATACATGAAGAGATCTCCTAGCCAGAGATGAAAATGTCTCCTGAAATGCTGACAAAGAGCTTCCTTCATCCCACTCAGAGATAACTTAGTAGAATGCAGGAAAATAAAAAGATCTTTCAGATTCAGGAAATCAGACCCTGAGGAAACAAGTCACCTGGTCCTTTATTTTTGAACTTGTCTCTTCTAGATCTTGAGCTCCCAGTGACCAGAATGTCTCACTCAGGCCTTTGTCTTCTCCACACTGGCCAGAGACCACCCCTAGCCACGGTGGCCGGGGGCCTCTCCTCTGTACCATCGCTGTCCTCTGTCTCCCCTCCAGTGTGTGAGCCCCTGAGGCCCAGGATGTGACTCACGCATCCATGGGTCCCTCCCCTAGTGCGGAGTCTGGCATTTTGTCAGCTCGGAATAGATGCTTATTGAATAAATACACGGATGCATTGGCATATGGCAGAGACTCAAACAGTTTTTATGTTGATTTGATGCCTGGAAAGAGAAGGTCTGGGCTCTCAATTTGGAAACCATAACAACCAATAGGTTTTCAGGCTTTGATGGGGTTTAGAGGGTAGGAATGTAGGAAAGTCACGGCTGTTAATCAGTGAGTGCCCACAGCTGTGGTTCTGGAGACGCGCCGGGCAACTGAATACACACACTTGTTTAAAGACACTCACTTCTGGGGACAGCTGCATTCTTTGGGCATGGACATAAGGTCCAAGGGTTTCCTTATCAAAGCCAATGCTCTTTACTTTTCTAAGGTTTCCAAGGCTAGTGAATTTATGTCTGTGTCTGGGGGTGGCTAGCACAGGGTGTGGAGCCAGCCTGCCTGCGTCTCATCCCCACTGAAAGGCAGCAGCCTGGGAACCTTGAGTGTCAAAACCTTTCTGTGCTTCTGTTTCCATATGACCACAGTACCCTGAGCGTCCCACCTGGTTAACCGGCCATTAGGATTAAAGGTATTAATCCACATGTTACACAGAACAAGTGCTCAGTCAATCTGTGTGAATGATTGTTCTTTTGTACAAGGCACATTTTGCAGTTCTCGAAACTTCTGGTTACATTGTCTCACTCCATGCAGCCATGGCCACCCGCCCAGGAGGTCAGAGGACACCCGGGACATCCAAGATGGTTGCAGAAATGGGCCTGTTGGGCTCTTCGCAACCCCTCTTCCTGATTCTCCTCTAAGTGCCAAACCAAGGGCTCTGTTTTCATGAGCAGGACTGTTGGGATAAGCCCAAACATGTGCTCTGTTAAGTGGCATTTCAAGGAGGACTCCGGTGGCAAACGCAAAGCCTCTGTGAGCCTAATGGTACTGCACCAACGAAAATACGGGCTTGCCCCTCAGAATGCCACAGTTCTTGCAAAAGCATAGATGGCCCAGGTGCCAAAAGCAAGATTAACAGTTAAAAATGTAACCCAGAAGAGCTTCTTTTTGACTGCCTTCTTTCCAGAGTCCCTCTCCATCCAGAACAGCAGAAGTACACACTGAGCTCCTCAGAGACAGAGTCCCCAGGTGCTGCACTGACAGGAAATTGTTGGAAAGTCTATTCACAACCGCACAGCTTCAACATAGGCCAGCGACCCTCACCTTGAACAACACGATGGCGTAGTCATAAATGAGTGCAGGGTCCTCAGTCTCCAGGGCACCCTTGGCGTACCACTCGATGGCAGCTTCGGGGTTCTTGGCCACGCCCTGCTGCCCCCAGAACAGCATCTGGGCCAGTCGTTGCTAAAAGACAATAGCAATTGGGAACAGTGGCTTTCCCACGTGATGCTTAGTGTAAGACTAAACCATGAGCAGACAAACCCACTTGAAGATGTATTATGTTGAGAACCAAGGACTGCTAGACACACTTTATCTCCCAATGGAGGGGCCAGAGGCTGGAGGTGGATGTATATAAGTACAAGCCCTCCACATAAGTGGTGTGTGTGTGCATGTGTGTGCATGCATGCCTGTCTCTTGCACTCAGGGCCAGCTGCATGGAACTTGACAGAACTTGATCAATGATCACAGAGCTCGATAGAACCCAGTCAGCAATCTAAACTCTCTGGTCTCGTCAAACGCTTGCTTGATTTTGTTTTTTTTGTTTTGGCAGAGGCCGCCGGCGGTGATCAGCCAGAGGTCTCTTCACATCTGTATCACTTAGGCATTCCTCCACACGCTGGTCTCCTACCCATCATCTGTCTACACATCCGGATCCACCGTCAGACTCGGACAGCTGGAAGTTGTCAGGAGGCAGGAAGCTCAAGATGTTATTTGTCTTTACCCCGTCCCCATGGGCCCACCTAGCAGAGCTCAGAACAAGCCTCTCTACAAAGATTTGCAGAGGGAGGCAGGGAGAGAGGCAGGCAGGGAGGGAAGGTCCCTTTTTGGAAAGGTAATGCAAGCATGGGGCCTCTAGTCCTGCAGAGTCTGCAGGCCTGGCTCAGGTAGCCAAGAACGGGGCCAGGGCAAGCTCTATTAACTGCGTGGGTCCCTGGCTATTCCTTTGTGCTTCTCCTTCACAGCCTTCTTCATTTTCACCAGATACACGAATCTCCCAGCAAAGGATTCACTGAAATGCTGGGAAGATCTCTGCGGAAGGCTGCAGGATAGTTCTGCAAGTCCCTCAATGGACTGCTTTGTCAAAGCCTCTGATTCCTGTTTTTGTTTTTTTCCTTTCCTTTCCTTTCCTTTCTTTGCTCTTCTGCTTGCTCAGCAGTCCCGAGGCTCCCTGGGGGTGTTCAGCAGAAGCTAAACCCTTCCGGGGAAGAAGCCTCATCCCTGCACAATCAGCCCCAATAGGCCCGCATTGAGGGCTTCTCTACACAGGGAAATCAAAGCCAGAAATCACACAGCCTCTGCCCTTTGCTGTAGCTTCAAAAGTTCACCCGAAAGACAAGAGATGTCTGAGCACAAGTCAGTGCTCTGGCCCGATACCCCATGAATAAATGATTTTCTATTGTTCTCCCTGCTGAATGCATGGCCTTCTTCTCAATGCCCATGTGTAATTTTTCCTTCTCCCAAGATGCTTTCGGTCTCTATCTGATGGCTGCCCCAAAGTAGCTGAGAAGTCTGTACAGCTGGTCACAAATCATGTGGGGCCCTGATCTTCTGGGTGGGTGGCAGCTTTATACTCTGGCCTATAGGAAGTCATGAGTGGTCACATGACTCAGTCTGGCCAATAAACGTCCTTGGTGACTTGTGCCACTTCTGAGCAGAAGCACTGGAAACACCCTACAATTTGCCATGATGGGCCCTGTTCCAATGTTCAAAAGAACGTATGGAGAACCCATGGTCAGCCTAGGGTTGGAATGAGAGTCCCTGCCAGCTCCCGTCAGTCACACAGTGTGAGCCAGAAATGAGCCAGAAATGTCTTAAGCCTTTGCGCTGGGAGGTCTTATTACTAAGGCACAACCTGCTCTATCAAGGCTGACAGAATCTGCAAGACAGCGGACTCGTTCTCACCTGAGCAGCTGCGTTGCCTCGGGTGGCTTCATGCTTCAACCACATAAAGACGTCACCATCTTCTTTAGTTTGCACCTTAAGTACTTCATCATCTTTTAATCTAATGGTTTCAACATATGCCTGAAAAGAATAAAGAATAAGAGAGTGAGAGCCAGTAAGAGAGATGAAGGGAGGGAGGCAGAAGGGAGGGAGGCAGAAGGAAGGAGCCATCCCAGCGCTATGGGCATGCAAAAGGCATTGCGTTATTTTTAAACCAGCAAATGCTCCAGCAGAAGCCGTGTGAATAACTGAAGTATAAGGCATGCCTATGATGGCACAGGATCAAATTCCTTTTAAATGAATGGTGCACATCTCACGTATCGATATGGGTATTTGTTCCTATCAAAGCGTCTGCTTTGAGAGGCCAGAACTTCCCCACTTCCACTTCCACTCCAGGCTCGCTTGGAGGGCCACCTGGTGCCGGCGATTTCACACACACCGCATCACAAAAGGATAAATCAATATTTTCTAAGTATGACCTTATTTTTTTATCCCAAAGCATTGCTATTCTGCATGACTAACCCCTTTTATTTCACAGGCTCAGCTTCAAATATCTTTTAGCTATTTCCAAAACATCTTAAATCCACCCTGAAAAGAAGAGGGCATGTTAACTCAGAACAGGAGAATGTTCTGGAAGCTCTGAGGATGAACCCAAAGGGAAGTCACACAGCGCTCTCAGTCTGCACACAGCCTCCCAGGTGTCTGACTCCTTTGAAGAGAATAAGATTAATTTGGTGTATTCAATCTGGCTGCTTATTAAAATCCTGGTTCTGGTGTCTCACAGGTTC